>JAYKKM010000266.1:852500-1087500 GCA_035772405.1 Chrysogorgia sp. JL179-B06
GTGGAGTGACTGTTCGTTTGAATGGGAAAAAAATACCTGTAAGAACATCCAAGTCTTTCATCATTATACTCACTTGTAGACTGTTACGTCCCTAATTATTATGGCGGCTTTGTTTCTTGAACAGAAGAAAATGCAAATGTAACCCTCCAAAAGTGTTCATGAATATTTTGAAAAACATTCAGAACATGAAATACAGTTAATAAATAGTTTTAGCAGTTCCCACAGAGACAATGCTGTTTCAAAATTACCAACAATTTTTGTGTTAAATGGTTGTGGTTAAGGACTGGTCATTATTTATATCTATTATATATATTATCAGGGAATAACATTTTTGAAAGCCAAACAAACTAAGCATAATTGGTGAACGTAATGGTTTATCCTTGTGAGATCATGGGCACATCCGATATGAAATATCGAAATGCATGTTGACATTGTCTCAGATCTTTTAAAATCCTGTTTCACACCTGAACAGAAGCTGTAAGAAAATGTATAATTTTGTATGTTTTTCTGTCTCACTAAGAAATGCACAAATATTTTGTGTTTTTATGTGTGCTTGTGCTGATCTTATTGTGTTACATTTTTGTTTTTGATGAACAAAAAAATTTCATGACGTAGAAAGGAGTGCAAAATATTTCATGACCTGGGGTCAAGTTTACCTGACCCAGTACTGTATATCCATAAATAATAACCAGTCCCTTAGGTATTTCCAAGCTGAGAAACATGTGTATTGCTAAGTTGTAAGTCTTTCTACACATGCAGGTTTTTTAGCTTTACATACACTCTGCATGTTCACGACTTTATTCAATGGTATTTAATGAGCTGTTAATTTTATTTAAGGTTAAATCATTCCAAGATTACATACATTATTATGTGAAAGAGAGTATGGGAGATTCGGATGACGAAGACGGAGGAGGCAAATTTAAACAGAAGATAGTTTATGAGGTTATCAATGAGCGATGGGAAGTGGCTGTTACCGTGAGTCACAATGGTTTTCAACAAACAAGCTTTGTTAACAGTATTGCCACAACTAAGGTTTGTATAGCATATCATCTACAGATAAAAATTTGATGGTAAAATATGAGTTTAATATTTGTTTATACATGCATGTACAGTCACTGTAGTGCATGTGGGACTAAACATAACCTTGTGTTAAATTTTATCCTAGGGTGGTACCCATATTAATTATGTGGTAGATCCAATGGTAGAGAAACTAACCAGAATTATCAAGAGAAAAACTGGAGAAGGAAGTGTGGCCATTAAGCCCTTCCAAATCAAGAATTTTTTATGGGTGTTTATCAACTGTCTCATTGAAAATGCAACGTTTGATTCACAGACAAAAGAGAACATGACGTTGCAGACAAATGCCTTTGGATCCGAGTGTAATCTGGATGAAAATTTTGTTGAGCAGGTCTTGTTTAGTTAACTGTATTTATGTGCTACATAGGCAGCGTAGAAATACAAATCAAATTATCTAAAAGATTGGTGTATTGTCAAAATAGTGTGGAGGAATGTCTAAAGTTTATTGGTAGAAATTTACTGGTAGTCTCGAACCAATGCTGAATGTCGTGATTGGCTACGCTATACTCGCTATATAATAGATATTGAGTTTTTTGTTAAACTAAAACTAAAATAATTATTTTCTAACTTATATTATACGAGGTCTAACATACTGCTGAAATTGTGTGCAGTGGCGTAGACAAGGGCGGGCCAGGCCGGGTTCGAGCCCGGCCAATCTCGCACGTCAATGACGTCATTCATTATTCCACTAATCTCCCACGCGTTTCCCATGGTTGTACAAATTTCACTCACCTTAGCTGTAAGCTCAGCTGCATGTGAGCGCAGCTTTTCGGCACTTAAAAACGAATAAAGACGTTCAACAATGACAGAACAAAGACGAAACAACGTTACTGTTTTGTCAATTGAAAGAGACCTTTCCAGAACACTTAAAACCCATAGGATTGTGCTGCGTTAATTGACGAATGTATAATTAAGTGTTGTTTATATTATTCCTTTTAATTTGAACTTGATGTGCAATACATACATCAGACATATTTTCACAGACAGCGTCTTTATGAAATAAAAATTTATATTCTTTATTTTCTGCCGTACTCGACCTATCTTGCTTAAGGTTCCTATTCCTAATCACATACAGTTATGCACAAGCCTGAATATTTATATTTTATGAATATTTATATTCAAATATTTAATTTTGGTATTTTATTATATGTAAGAGTTAATTACCGAAAATGAGGGATGTATGCTATATAGAACCCCGAGGATGTGGAGCGTCCCAGGGTATACATCTCGACGTTCGAGGTAATTAACTGACTTATTTTATGATCGAGGAGGTTTTCTAACAAAGTTTGATCTATTTTTCCACCTTGGACAAAGATTTTCCTTATAGTTTTGTCTTCATTTCTTATCTAATTAGTATTCATAGGGTTGTATATACAGCCCGCGGTACATCAAAGAAAACTGACTCAATCATGAAATAAGGAGTTTTATAACCTTCAGAATTCTATAAATTCTTCCCCCCAAAATGCACAAAATGGCATTTCAGAGACTCTAGATTTCAAAATTTCCGCGAAGGTATGTCCCGCTCCCCCTTGAAATGTGTCATCACTTTGTCCCGCTTGGCACCCGCCCAATTGGTCAACCCTGGCTACGCCACTGATTGTGTGTACAAGGTCTAATAGAGAGTGCAATGTAAAGTTGTTCTCTGAAGGATCATGGTCTTTGATTGAAACAGTAAGACCTACTAACCAAGCCTGGAAATAATTATTTTCGCTGTACCTGTCAGAATGACAAGCATAAATGAATTTGTAACGGTCATACAAACTTAGGGTAACGTTTCAAACTATAGTGTAACGTCTCCAAACTTAGTGTAACATCTCATAACGTAGTGAAATATCTCAAAACTTAGCGTTACGTCTCATAATTTAGCGTAATGTCTCCAAAGTTTAATGTTTGCAAACTTAGCGCAATGTCTCAAAACTTAGCGTAATGTCTCTCATTGAGATTATACAACACAAAATCTAAAGCAGAGTCCTTTCAACACAAAAATGTTTAACTTTCACAAAAACTTGAGTTAATCTTCGGACAAGATGAGCATCTGTCAAAATGACAGATAGAATTAATATTGTAACTGTCAAATCTCTAGAAATGGGATATTTGTACCGGACAATGTCCGTGACCGCCGCTAACATCCAGGCTTACTACTACACACTATTTCGGCTATAAACCGACCTTGTAGAGTATTTACTTTATAATTATAATAACAATTATCAGTGAAGAAAAAACAAAGAAAATCAGACGCAAAATTCATTGCGATTTACAATTTTGGTTTTCTATGATAAAATAGGCCACACAAGATATATTTAAGGTATTTTATAATTTTGCTTATTTTGTTCTTGTGTAGGTAACTGAATGTGGACTTGTTGAGAATATCCTTGACTGGGTAAAACTCCGCAAAACACAGGTATTAATCTTTTTTCAAAACTATGTACATTATAGGACATGGTGTAATTCTACTACTTATTTTAATTGCTTTACTTTTCGGGAAGATATCCACAATTGTTGTGGTGACCCCATTTGAAATTAAGGTGACTTGATCTGAATTTATCTCCAACCAAAGTAGCGTTTACACCATGTCCTAATATCCATTTGTGAACCAAAACGGTTTACTATATGTATATTATACTTATGATAATAGAACTGAATAACAATTTTATCATAGTTTTCTTCTTGAAAAACGTTTCTGCCGTGGTAATTAATTGTTGATTTCTGGTTTTTTTGGTTGTTTTTTTGGTTGTTTTTTTCATTCTGATTTTCACATAAGATTTCTGGTCACTGTCAAGTGATGTGGTGCCGGATCATTCAAATCATGGCATCATTTCAAAAATACAAAGAAGGTCCATTTTCTTCCAAAATTTCAACTGGAAATAACTTTATCAAACACTTTGGTACAGTATAAAGATCACAGATAATGACAAAATATGAAATAATGAAAATTTCATGTGGCTCCTAATTAACAAACCATGTAGGCAGGTGATGGTAAACTGATACCCTCTATTTCATTGGCCTTAATTTAGATATATTACAATCAAAGCACATTCATAAAAGAAAATTACCCTATATATATATATATATATATACCCTAAAAAGGTTATACACATTTATGTCATAATATAATAGTCATGTATGTTTTATGTTTTATATATACTTAGACTTGGTAATTCCAAATCGAATGTTATAATTATAATATAAAAATAATTTTTGTCTGATAGGTCAGGTGGGTAAGGGGTTATTGCCTATACACATATTTCTAGTTTTAGAAAATATTGTGCTTATATACAAGATTGATAATTTGGAATGGATCAATCAGTGCTTGCATATGAAGCAACTTATTTTGTATTTTAATTTATCATATATCTCAATATAGATGCTATGTATCATGGTCTATGGTACCACTAGTCATTCCCCAATCTTGCTTTTTATTTCAGATTGATCAGCAACAGACCCAATTAGAGCATATTCTTCTTCATCCTGATGCTTATATTGGGTCAGTGGAGCCAACAAAGCAACAAATGTGGGTTTGGGATAATGAGAATAATTGTATGGTAAATCGCGAAGTGGAATTTGTCCCAGGGCTGTACAAAATCTTTGACGAGATACTTGGTAGGTAATTGCACAGGTAGAAAACAAGATAAACCTATATTAAACTTCTATGTAATATAAAAATTATTTAAACTTTTAGTGAATGCTGCTGATAACAAACAACGGGATCCAAAAACCAGCTTCATAAAGATAACAATTGACCCGTGAGTAGAATATTTCACTGTTTTAAATAAATCCTTGATACCTAGCCATTACCATAGTCATCTGAAGATAACCTAAAGTAGATCATTCCAGAAGACGCGCCCAGAGAAAGTGTGTAATTTATGCTCGCAAAGTGTGACTGGATGTGTTCATAGATACTTTACTGTGATTGGTTGATTAATGAGGTTGTTTCTATGGTTACACGATCAGAGAATCACTTGAACTCAAGACTGCTGTCAGCGAACACGTTTTTCTTCAAAGAAAGCGATAAATATGTTGATCTATTTGAAACGGAATTCTATTTTGGAAGAAGAAAATGAATAGTTTTAAATCCAAGAATTGTAGTTCGTCTGAATACAAAACTTGAATATATCCTCTGTTTCAGCGCCAAGTTACATAACAATCTGAGTTAAATTTCTCAAAGATTATCTCGTCGCAGGCTGGTCGATAGCTAGTTTTCCGAGGTTGACCGCAAGGCATCATGGGACAGTCACCTCAAGAGACTGAGAGGTACATGTCCCACAATGCACAAAGCGCAAAATTACACACTTTCTCCGGGCTCATCTTGTCATGATACCCTAAACCCAATGGTCACCTAATGCTAAAATTTTGAATTTGTAATTATATGGATATCAATCAGAAAATTTTGTTGTTAAAAAATGAATCCTGTTGACAACACACACGACTATTTTACTAGTAATCTTGCAGGCTTGTCGCAAGATGCGTTTGCTGCAGGCTTGCGGCAAGTCTGTTATCAAGAGCAACTTGTAACAATGTTGTTAATTTCATGAAGCTGGAACAGGTTTTCGACCAACAAGCTTGTTGCAACGTACAGATGATATCGTCTTACTCTGATGAAGGGCTCCGCTCGAAACGTCAGTATCTCGTCACTAAATTCTTGGCAGTTTACCAGCCCTTGCAATTTTCGACCGCAAAAGGCAATTGCCGCCAATAATGGCTTCGAAGATGAACTTATCGACGGCAATTTTTTGCCAACGAAGATTTTTGTGGGCACTGCCTTCTCAATCCGTATTCTATGCTATGTATGTTTATGAACAATTCTCTATCAAAGACATTAACAAGTAATATAATATAATACATCAACATTTCAGGTTTGAAATAATCCATTTGTTATTAACATGTATCTTCAAATTGTCATTAACTCTTTCCTGACAGGCTGAAAAACATCCAAAATTGAACCACCCTTTGTTCTATTGATATCTCTTGAAATAACCATAACTGTTGCGAAAGCTATACATTTTCTGAAAGCCCAATAAACCGGCTTTTACTTGTGCTTTTAAATTTCCCGAACAAAACACATTATGTTAATATAAATTAGCATTAATTATCATAAATCAGGTTGAAAAATTTACATTTTTCTAGAAAAGGCCATCTTGCACGCCCGCGTAGCATCTTGAAAACTCAAAATGCCACCAATCGCAGAGTTGTTTATGAAATCAAATCAAACTTGGCGTGTGCGTGGATCTCACGTTCCTGGCGCTTGTCGAATTTTAATTTTTAATCTTGCGTTACCGTGTGCCGTGTTTTTCGATTGACGACTTTACTGGTTTTCAACGACCCATTTTGACTGGGCCGGTAAGGAAAGAGTTAAGGAGGAAAAAAATTGCCGTCGAACTGCCTACGAACTCTAAAATATCGACGGCAATTTTTTGTCTACGAGGATTTATATATATATAGATATAGATATAGATATAGATATAGATATAGATATATATATAGATATATATATAGATATATATATAGATAGATATATAGATAGATATATAGATAGATATATAGATAGATATATAGATAGATATATAGATAGATATATAGATAGATATATAGATATATATATAGATATATATATAGATATATATATAGATATATATATAGATATATATATAGATATATATAGATATATATAATATATATAGATATATATAGATATATATAGATATATATAGATATATATAGATATATATAGATAGATATAGATAGATATAGATAGATATAGATAGATATAGATAGATATAGATAGATATATATAGATATATATAGATATATATAGATATATATAGATATATATAGATATATATAGATATATATAGATATATATAGATATATATAGATATATATAGATATATATAGATATATATAGATATATAGACATCTAGATATATAGATATCTATAGATATCTATAGATATCTAGATAGATATATAGATAGATATATAGATATATATATAGATATATATATAGATATATATATAGATATATATATAGATATATATATAGATATATATAGATATATATAGATATATATAGATATATATAGATATATATAGATATATATAGATATATATAGATATATATAGATAGATATAGATAGATATAGATAGATATAGATAGATATAGATAGATATAGATAGATATATATAGATATATATAGATATATATAGATATATATAGATATATATAGATATATATAGATATATATAGATATATATAGATATATATAGATATATATAGATATATATAGATATATAGACATCTAGATATATAGATATCTATAGATATCTATAGATATCTAGATATCTAGATATCTAGATATCTAGAGATCTAGATCTAGATCTAGATCTAGATATATATATATATATCTAGATATATATCTAGATATATATATATATATATATATAGATATATACCGTATATAGATACATGTATATACAGTATATATAGATATTGTTGGAGAGAAAATACGTTAAAATTTTTATCGACACTTATATAGCGCACTTAGGCCAAATATAGCGCAAGTCATAGTATTATTCGGATATTACCTCGAGCCTCGAGGTCTGACAATAGTTTGTTATGTTTATGCTGTTATTTTTACAATTATAATATATGAACCAGCATTTAAATGTAGTTACTGTCTACATTTTGGTCCTTTTTGAGCCGGATCGGCAATAATTTGGTACGGATTGTACGGATTGAACGGGAACCATATCTAACAAATCTCTTGACATATTTGCCCTTAATGAAACTCGACTAGATTCTTCAATACCAGATGGTATGATTCACATTGACGGGTATGATGTTATTAGAAAAGATAGATCCAGACAAGGTGGTGGAGTCTGTATCTATCTTCGAAACACAATCAACTATCATACTCGACAAGATATTGTACCATCTGGTATTGAAGCTGTCTGTCTGGAAATAAATAAACCACATGGTCGGCCTTTTGTGGTTCTCACAGTTTATAGACCACCAAATGCAGCATCAGAATTTTTTGATCATCTTGAAAATTTATTACAAGCTATTGACAATGAAAATAAAGAATTCTATCTTCTGGGTGATCTTAATTGTGACCTTATGAAGCCTAATGCTGATCACCCAACAAAGAAATTAAAATCTCTGTTTGAGGTATACCAATTATCTCAGCTAATTAATGAACCTACACGGGTAACAGTGACGTCTGCTACACTCATTGATCATTTTATTACAAATAAGCCTGAAACGATTTCAAATAGTGGTGTTATCGACACTGGAATAAGTGATCACAATCTCATTTATGCTATAAGGAAGATTAATATCACCCAGAAAAATCAAGAAAATATTGTTGAAATTAGGAATATGAAAAAATTTAATGAACACCAATTTCTTCAAGACCTATCACTACAACTCTGGGACTATGTTTATTTCTTTGGAGATAATCCAAATAGTATGTGGGAGATTTGGAAACAATTGTTTCTAGAAATCCTGGATAAGCATGCTCCTCTTCAACATAAAAAAGTAAAATCAAAAAGAGTCCCATGGATTAATAGTAATATCAAAAAATTAATAAACGAAAGAGATAAATTAAAAAGAAAAGCAACAATTACTAAACTTGAAAGTGATTGGGAAAACTATAAAAAAGCAAGAAATTTTACAAACACACAATTAAGACAAGCCAAGAAAGAATACTATTCCAACAAAATTTCAGTTTTAAAACATGATCCAAAAGCTGCTTGGAGGTCTATAAATAGTTTAATGGGCAAACAAAATAGGCCAACAAAAGTAAATGAACTAAACATCAATGAGGAAAAGTTGACTAATCCCAAAGACATTGCTGAGAGTTTTAATGAATATTTTTCAATGATTGGACCAAACCTAGCTGATAAAATTGATTCAACTGACTGTCATTTTGAGCAATATCTAAAAGAAACTAGATCCGAATTTACTGCATTCAAACCAGTCACTGTAAACCATGTTTGTCATTTACTATCGAAACTTTCAAGCTGCAAGGCCACAGGCATTGATAAAATTTCAAGTAGAATTATTAAAATTGCAGCGCCAATAATTTCTAGCTCACTAACATATATTTTTAATCAAGCAATTACTTTATGCACTTTTCCAAGTGATTGGAAAATGGCAAGAGTAATCCCACTGTTTAAAAGTGGCAAGCGAAATTTGCCTGGAAATTATCGTCCTATTTCGGTGCTGCCTGCTATTAGCAAAGTTATGGAACGTATCATTTACAATCAATTATACGAATATTTCTCAGCAGCACGTATTATAGCAAATATGCCTAATCAAACTGATCAACAAACTGCCTTAAATGCTTTGGAATGGGAACCTTTACAAACACAGCGTCTAAAAGCCAAAGCAAAAATGATGTTCAAAGTTCTGAACAATATGGGGCCAAATTCCCTCCATAAGTTATTTACATACAAAGACGAATTGTTTCACTATAATCTTCGTGAAAGTCACAGCTCAGTTTGTTTGCCGAATCCACGCACAAACTGCATGAAAAAGAGTTTTATGTTTGACGGAGCTGCGTTATGGAACTCCCTACCAGCTGACTTAAGAAAAAGTAAAACACGGTCCTATTTTGAAAGAAAAATCGCGACTCATGTTTTTTAACTACATTTTGTAAAATATAAAAACTATATTTTTGTAATTTTATGTAACTGTATTATACTATTATTTGTTATTAACTGTATTACTATAATATTTCTTGTATTTGTACCATAATTTTACACGCCTATCGTGGAAATCAGCATTTGCTGACGATATTAGCGTGGTTAAATAAAGTTATTCATTCATTCATTCATACGAAGAAATATCGACGATCGAATTGCTAACGGAATCGCTTACACATCATCGGTGAAGCAAGAAACAGATACATTTATCGAGCAGATACATTTATCGAATAAACACTTTGAGAAACACTGGAATCGCTTTTTGGAAAGAACATGAACGAAGAAAGAACACAAGAAGACGGCGAACTCGGCGATGGAGAACATTATAAACAAATATCGGCGGAGACTACCACGGCGGGGTCAGTGAACGTTGCAGATTTAAAGAAAGAAAAAAGGAGAGCGAAATCCTTAGTTACACGTATGTTAACGCAAGTAGCATCGATGCTTTCTACTTACGAACCTGATCGAGAACAGGTTTGTGAGATATTATTACGAATTGACGAACAACAACAAACAACATTGCAAATATTAGATGACCTCGATACGCTTTATCGATAAATTAACGACAACAACAACAAGGCGATAAAGATAGGAGATGAAGCGGACAAAGTTCTTGAACAAGTTGATATCGAGACTGTTCCGGCAAGACAGTTTTTAACGTCCTCTGCGAAGAAATCATCGAGTTCGAACGAAACCCAACATGAGCAACAACGTCTAGAGGCGGAGATTATTAAAGAAAGGCGAGAAGCCCTTGTTTTTGAAAAAAATCGTGTTCGTGAAGTTGAAGAAGAAGCTAGAGAACGAAGTCAACGAATCAATAAACTAAATGTGGAATTAAATAACGACGAAAGAAAGGATTATCAGAGAAACGATCGAAATATATCGGTCGAAAACAACGCACGTAAACACGGCAAAAGCGGAAGTGACTCCACCGGAAGTCTCAATTAACCTGAATACGCCAGGTGGAACGCATCGACAACTAGAACGAATTCGAATTCGTGTGTTTTCTGGAGATAAAATGAAATTTCAACAATGGAATGCAGCCTTTACAAGTTGTGTTAACCAGATGTCTCTGTCCCCACAGTTTAAGATGCTTCGATTGGAAGCTTGCCTCGCGGGAGAAGCAGCAGAAACCATAAAAGGTCTTGAAGAAGAAGCCATGGAACCTCTAAATTAACTGGATTGCCCAAGAAGCTCAATACCAAACGCAAGCCTCGGAAATCAAACACGGTTTTTCAAGAGTTAGATCAGATAGAAGTGGTGGCTTTGAGCAAAAAGGATGGAGAGGAGGCCTGTCGTTTTACAACAATCGATTCCCTGACGGCCGCGGAAAAAGAAATCGAAAATGCCAAGTTTGCAGTGATCTTCATCCCATATGGAAGTGTACCAAATTCAATAAGCAGCCTGTAGAAGAAAAGTGGCGTATGGCAAAGAAATTCGGACTGTGTTACAGATGCCTTGGCGATGATCACCTCGGGAGTTCATGTGAGAGAAGAAAGAACTGGAATGTCGACAGTTGTAATGAACTCCATCATTTTCTGCTACATCGAAACAAGATGAAACCGCAAAGAACAGATTATGAACCAAAGATCAGCGACAACAACAGTCTCAACAGTGGAGTGGGTCACAAGACGGAGCGGGGTACCCAACCCAAGACGTTTGGACTACCCAAGAACTCGAAACTACATTCATAGCTCTAAGAACGGTCCCAGTCATTGTGATGAATGGGAACAAGAAATTATATGTGAACTGTCTCTTAGATGAGGGCAGCGATACAACCTACGTCAACGAGGACGTTATAGAAGCATTGGGGCTACAGGGAGAAAAATCAAAGATTGCAGTCAAGGTGGCTAATGGTGAGACGATCAACTTCATGTTATCGACTTTTCAGATTGGGCTGGAAAGTACAGATTGTCGAGTGGATACCACAATAACTGCGAAGACATCTAACAAAAATATGTGGTGGATTGAAGCCAACAAATTGGATCAAGGTGAAATGCAACTGGGAACATTTAAAGAAGATTCGATTCCCAAAATTGGCTCCAGGACGAAGAATAGACATTCTTTTTGGAGCATATCACCATGAGCTCATATATTCCACGAAAGAAGAAGTTGGGCAGCCAAATCAACCATCAGGGAGGCTATGTCCACTGGGTCGGACAGCTGTAGGCAGGGTTGGAGGAATGAGAATTAAGGACCATCACACGGGCTTCCATCACACCTTTTTCATATCACATGGAGATCCAGGCAGCTCAAGACGGCAGCTTGAATGACATGCATAAGAAATTTTGGGATTTCGAGAGCATCGGAATTGGTCCAACGAACCCCAGCATCCTCGAAATGATACCAAAGGAAAGATTGGCGTGGAAAAAAGTTAGCGAATCGGTTACTTTTGACGGCGGACACTACGAAGTTGCAGTTGCTTGGAGGGAGGAACGACCACACTTCCCAAACAACGCACCACTGGCAAAGAGACGACTCATCTCGACCGAACGAAAGCTAATGAAACATCCAGAAGTGGCAAAGGCTTACCAAGGAGTGATCAACGAGTATTTGGAGAAGAAGTATATCCGCTTGGTTCCTCCAGGTGACCCAAAACCAGAATGTGAATGGCTACTTCCCCACTTTCCAGTGATTCGCCCCGAGAAAGCAACGGTGAGAAGTGTTTGATGGATCGGCAACGTGTGAAGGCAAAAGTCTCAACACCGAATCACTAACAGGACCTAAGGTGCAAAGTGACATCGTGGATATACTTGTCAAGTTGCGAAAGGAGTCAGTGGCCTTGGTTGGAGACATCAGCCAGATGTACCATCAACTGGTGATGAAACCAGAGGACAGACCATTACATCGGTTTCTTTGGCGAAACTTGGATTCGAGGAAAGAACAAGACATATACGAATTTACTCGGTTCGTGTTTCTTGGATGCTACTGTCCCTTTTGTGCACAATACACCTGGCAGCATCATGCACACATATACATTGCATGAGGACTATCCACTAGCAGCTGAAGCGGTACGAAAGAGCTGTTATATGAATGATCTGATGCCGTCTGTAGAGAGCGTATCGAAAGCGAAAGAGATGCGGCAACAATTAATAACCACACTTGGTGACCGTGCAGGCTTCCATATCAGAAAATAGATTTCAAACCGACCAGAGGTGTTGCAAGATATACCAGAACAGGATCGAGCATCTGAAATCGACTTGGAAAAGCAGGAATTGCCAGTGACCAAAATCCTGGGAGTTTCGTGGAACGCAGCCCGTCAGAAGAGTCTGCATATACACAAAGAGAAACGTGTTGCGAATTACCGCAACGATTTTCGACCCACTTGGTTTCTCGCCCCTTTCATTACATAAAAACGGTTAAATTCAAAAAACAACAAACAGACACTATATACTTCCTGTTCTACACACTTATAACTCCTTGTGTAAATATGCCTTAGTCACTAGACTATTTTATCTGAAGAGTACCACACCGTATGTGTGGCACGAAACTAACTAGTAATAAATATGTCTAATCAAAACTGTTGAGTATCTTAACTTCAACTATATATATATATATATACTAAAACAGATTTTTAACATGAATGTTACAAAGTTGGCGGATGGTTCAAGAGTGCTCGATACCATTAGAGGTATACTGTAAAAACTGACTGGTTAAAACAACAAAAAAAAAGTTAACTGGCTGCACCTGAGAGAACAAGTTTAAAAAGGTTGTTTCAACCAAGATAAATTTGGTTATAATAACCAATAACGTTTTGGTTGAAACAACCAATATTTGTGTTAAAACAACCACTATGATTTTGATTACAATAACCATAAATATGGGTTGTTTTTACCAATAAAATTTGGGTAAGTAGATGCACTTGAGACATCCAATAAAAACGGTTACAGCAAGAAAATCTGACAACAAACAAATAATAGCTTAACGTTTTATTCACTAGAATACTAACAAAATAAGACTATTAAATTTATGAGGCAATAAATACAGTAAAATAATAGAGCTGTTCAATAAATACTTGAAAGAAAATGTTCCAGAATAGAAAGAAATAAAATAATTGTTCATTGAATAAGAGAAAGAAAATGTTCAACACCCATTGGCAAGACACTTGAATTTTGGGTAATGAGTAAATGTTCCAAGAACAAAAACACATTCTTGCTGTGCCCAGTGGCACCCTTGGGATACTGTGCATTAAAAACATAATAAGATGACATCAAACTAAACATTGCAACTGGTACAGGTTTGGTCTTAAAATGTATGTATTCCAACACTCGAAATTTTCATATATATATATATATATAGCAAAGTGAAAAGGTGGTAAACTGCCAAGAATTTAGTGACGAGATACTGACGTTTCGAGCGGAGCCCTTCATCAGAGTAAGAGCTCCGCTCGAAACGTCAGTATCTCGTCACTAAATTCTTGGCAGTTTACCACCTTTTCACTTTGCTATATATTCAAAACACTGTCTACGCAGCACTCTACTTTTATATATATATATATATATATATATATATATATATATATATATATCTTCACTGTGAGTGATAAAGATATAGTTTGTATCTTCATGTGAATATATTGTCAGCCTATTTCATCTTTTTATATTTAATAAACGGAACATGTGAACATTATATGAACCTGGAGATTAAGACTAACAAATTTTATCTTTTTAGAGATGTTGATCAATAAATGCCAAGAATACTGTATTTAAACTGTTTATAATTTCTATTTATTAGAGAAAACAACGTCATTTTAATTAAGTGGAACGGTCATGGAGTCCCAATTGAAATGCATAAGGAAGAACATTTCTATGTTCCAAGCGTGATGTTTGGCCATTTACTCACGTCCAGTAACTACGATGACACTCATGAGACAAACGTAACTGGGCCGCAAATATGCAACGTGTTTTGCAAACGTTTTAACCTCCATACTGTTTGCAATGGCAAACAATTACAGCAGGTATATACGGTAGTTGTATTTACATTTATAATAATGTACAGGTATTACATATAATTTATTTGAAATAAACGAGGAATGGATAATGTAGCCTTGTGATGTTTATTGTCATGACGACTCGAGATATATCCATAAATCATAATGCCAAGTTTCGAATGCAGGCTCTCCAGTTACAATGTTGTACGTGACATCAATATTATATAATTTCATCAACATCTCTAACAAATCTGAATATCTTTAAAATGAAGCAAGATGTGGAAGAGTGGTAAACATTACTTATTACAGTAAATGGTTTGAACCAAGGAATATCATTAGATGTGTGAAGTTGATCGTCCAGGTTGTGTTGTAGTCTTGAGAAAGACTATTTATTGTTGGTGACTGATGTTTCGATACCACTTACAAAAAAACACAATGTTGACAGGGACTCTGATTATTGACAGGACTGAATGTATCGCCTTTAACACAAACTACAAACAGCGACTTACATTAGAAAGCTTGGAATATTAGAATACCAACTTGGAACATAAACCACTTAACAGATCACAACATACAAAAGACATCTTCGCACACACCAACGAACAATAGACCTATACTGACAAACAATACACCCATGCATGACGTCACGCAACACCCACTCAAATTTATTATGACACAAACAACTGATGAGGAACAATAGATTGGCCCATGCATGACGCAATACCCACTCATATTCCTTCAAAATATCTTTTTAATTGGCTTGGTAACTTTTTTAAAGAACTTGATGCTATTGTAAGTATATTGATAATTATCCTTAGAGGTTTCTATTAATTTTATAACCTCAAATACAATAATACTGATATATATTCTAGTACATCAAGTGAATACCATAGTTAATTCCAAAATGTTTTATGATTTGAGCTTTGTGTTTGATGTTCTATGAAGTTTGTTTGTCTGAAATGCTGGTGAGTATAACGTCAAATCAGTCATCACTTTGGATACAATATTTAGCTAGAAAAATTTGACCTCATTCTAGTATATAGTATATTAAGAGATTTTTTCACTCAAATCCTCAACTAATAGATTACGCAGAAAGCAGAAAAGAGAGCTAAATTCTCAATTTGATGTCACACTCATTACAATTTCAGACAAACAAACCTTTATAGAGCATCAATGTAAAGCTGGCATTCACTTTACTTCATATAGAATCTACTATATATATATATATATATATATATATATATATATATATATATATATATATATATAAATATATTATATATTTTATAAATTTATGTATTTATATATATATTTATATATATAGGATAAGATAAGGCAAATACTGTGGTCAAGAGAGAGCTCTACGCGGCAGTTAATGCTGTGGAGCAATAGTATTTGGTTAAGAAGAATAAAAATACAGTTTAAAAAAAATTCGGTTACTCGAGTGGGTAGAGCAGGATAGTAAAACAAAAAGACAATCTCGAGTTATTTCATTGAACTTTAATTCACTACAAATTTGTTTCGTATGGTAAGCTTCGCTCTTCAGGTTAATATTGCAACTGATGTTAATATACAGGGGTATTAATACAGAGGATGTTGATCTACGTATAATCGATTCATCCTGTAGATCAACATAAACTCAAGTTTCCCCTGTAGCAACATCAGTTGCAATATTCACTTGAAGAGTGTGGTAAGCTTCGCTTACCATACGAAACAGATTTGTAGTGAATTAAAGTTCAAATGAAAGTAACTCGTAGGTACAGTAACTTTAACCTTTATAATGTTATTTTAATTGAAATTGTATAACCATTAAAAATAAGTTTCTTCCACCTAGACATGGACAACAAATATGACAAGAACCGAAGAGCCAAAAATCAGTGATTCAGACAAGTTGGATTTTACATGCATCAAATTCCACCCTGATTTGGCGAAATTTAAAATGGAAAAACTGGACAATGACACTGTTGCTCTTATGACAAAGAGAGCTTATGACATGGCTGGTATTATTCGTGGAGTGACTGTTCGTTTGAATGGGAAAAAAATACCTGTAAGAACATCCAAGTCTTTCATCATTATACTCACTTGTAGACTGTTACGTCCCTAATTATTATGGCGGCTTTGTTTCTTGAACAGAAGAAAATGCAAATGTAACCCTCCAAAAGTGTTCATGAATATTTTGAAAAACATTCAGAACATGAAATACAGTTAATAAATAGTTTTAGCAGTTCCCACAGAGACAATGCTGTTTCAAAATTACCAACAATTTTTGTGTTAAATGGTTGTGGTTAAGGACTGGTCATTATTTATATCTATTATATATATTATCAGGGAATAACATTTTTGAAAGCCAAACAAACTAAGCATAATTGGTGAACGTAATGGTTTATCCTTGTGAGATCATGGGCACATCCGATATGAAATATCGAAATGCATGTTGACATTGTCTCAGATCTTTTAAAATCCTGTTTCACACCTGAACAGAAGCTGTAAGAAAATGTATAATTTTGTATGTTTTTCTGTCTCACTAAGAAATGCACAAATATTTTGTGTTTTTATGTGTGCTTGTGCTGATCTTATTGTGTTACATTTTTGTTTTTGATGAACAAAAAAATTTCATGACGTAGAAAGGAGTGCAAAATATTTCATGACCTGGGGTCAAGTTTACCTGACCCAGTACTGTATATCCATAAATAATAACCAGTCCCTTAGGTATTTCCAAGCTGAGAAACATGTGTATTGCTAAGTTGTAAGTCTTTCTACACATGCAGGTTTTTTAGCTTTACATGCACTCTGCATGTTTACAACTTTATTCAATGGTATTTAATGAGCTGTTAATTTTATTTAAGGTTAAATCATTCCAAGATTACATACATTATTATGTGAAGGAGAGTATGGGAGAATCGGATGACGAAGACGGAGGAGGCAAACAGAAGATAGTTTATGAGGTTATCAATGAGCGATGGGAAGTGGCTGTTACCGTGAGTCACAATGGTTTTCAACAAACAAGCTTTGTTAACAGTATTGCCACAACTAAGGTTTGTATAGCATATCATCTACAGATAAAAATTTGATAGTAAAGTAGGAGTTTAATATTTGTTTATACATGTACAGTCACTGTAGTGCATGTGGGACTAAACATAACCTTGTGTTAAATTTTATCCTAGGGTGGTACCCATGTTAATTACGTCGTAGATCAAATGGTAACGAAACTAACTGGAATTATCAAGAGAAAAACTGGAGAAGGAAGTGTGGCCATTGAGCCCTTCCAAATCAAGAATTCTTTATGGGTGTTTATCAACTGTCTTATTGAAAATGCAACGTTTGATTCCCAGACAAAAGAGAACATGACCTTGCAGACAAAGCCTTTGGATCCGAGTGTAATCTGGATGAAAATTTTGTTGAGCAGGTCTTGTTTAGTTAACTGTATTTATGTGCTACATAGACAGCGTAGAATACAAATCAAATTCTCTAAAAGATTGGTGTATTGTCAAAATAGTGTGGAGGAATGTCTAAAGTTTATTGGTAGAAATTTACTAGTAGTCTCGAACCAATGCTGGATGCCGTGATTGGCTACGCTATACTCGCTATCTAATAGATATTGAGTGTTTTGTTAAACTAAAACTAAAACAATTGTTTTCTAACTTATATTATACGAGGTCTAACATACTGCTGAAATTGTGTGCACAAGGTCTAACATACTGCTGAAATTGTGTGTACAAGGTCTAATATACAGCTGAAATTGCGTGTACAAGGTCTAACATACTGGTGAAATTGTGTGTACAAGGTCTAACAGAGAGTGCAATGTAAAGTTGTTCTCTGAAGGATCATGGTCTTTGATTGAAATAGTAAGACCTACTAACCAAGCCTGGAAATAATTATTTTCGCTGTACCTGTCAGAATGACCAGCATAAATGAATTTGCAACTGTCATACAAAAATTTGTATCTTTCACGGTACAACTTAGCGTAGCGTTTCAAACTATAGCGTAACGTCTCCAAACTTAGTGTAACGTCTCATAACGTAGCGCAATATCTCCAAACTTAGCGTTACATCTCATAATTTAGCGCAATGTTTCCAAAGTTTAATGTCTCAAAACTTAGCGTAATGCCGTCTCTCATTGAGATTATTCAACACAAAATCTAAAGCAGAGTCCTTTCAACACAAAAATGTTTAACTTTCACAACAAGTTGAGTTAATCTTCGGACAAGATGAGCATCTGTCAAAATGACAGACAGAATTAATATTGTAACTGTCAAATCTCTAGAAATGGGATATTTGTACCGGACAATGTCCGTGACCGCCGCTAACATCCAGGCTTACTACTACACACTATTTCGGCTATAAACCGACCTTGTAGAGTATTTACTTTATAATTATAATAACAATTATCAGTGAAGAAAAAACAAAGAAAATCAGACGCAAAATTCATTGCGATTTACAATTTTGGTTTTCTATGACAAAATAGGCCACACAAGATATTTTTAAGGTATTTTATCATGTTGCTTGTTTTGTTCTTGTGTAGGTAACGGAATGTGGACTTGTTGAGAATATCCTTGACTGTGTAACACAGGTATTAATCTTTGTTCAAAACTATGTACATTATAGGACATGGTGTAATTCTACTACTTATTTTGCTTTACTTTTCGGGAAGATATCCACAATTGTTGTGGTGACCCCATTTGAAATTAAGGTAACTTGATCTGAATTTATCTCCAACCAAAGTAGCGTTTACACCATGTCCTAATAGCCATTACCATGGTTGTGAACCAAACTAACTGTTTACTATATGTATATTATACTTACAGGTATGATAATAGAACTGAATAACAATTTTATCATCAGTATTTCTTCTTGAAAAACGTTTCTGCCGTGGTAATTAATTGGCAGTACTGAAAAGTTCTGAAAAGAACTATTTCAAACTTCATTTATGCAAATACAAGAAGCCTCAATAGAAAAAGCCCAGTGCTATTTACAAATGTTATATCTGATGCGTGTTCATTATTGTGCACCTCTGATAATATCTACTTTTGTTCGCAGTTGCTATACTGTTTTTTAGTGCAGTAAGTAACACTGTTTATAAAATAACATTTATGTTATACGCAGGCTCTGATTGGTCAACACCCGTGTTTGGATCAATCCATCCAAACACGGAAATTTCCCGCCAAAAATTTCCTTAAGAGACAGACCATTTGATTTTTGATGGGGGATGGTGGCGATTTTAATTAATCCCGATATTTTTTCCCACCTCTTGCGCTGCTCGATTTTTTTTATCGTCCTAAGCTCTTGCGCGATATTTTTTATACATAATATTTTTTTAATATTCATAATGTATCAGTGTGTACATAAAGTATGTATGGCATATGACAACACAATCTTTATATTTACATTTTGCCGGGAAAGCGTAATCGGGGTATAAAGATAAGAGTATATAGTTCACTATGTATGGCTGTATAAACATATATACAGATACATATACTTTGTGCATATTAACGATTTTTATAATAATAATATGAAAAATCTGACTGTCGAACTCATGCAAGGTTTCAGAATTAGGCATTGCTGCAACGGGATTGCAAGTGGAAAAGTGCAAAATTAAAAAAGTGCTTTTAATAGTGCAAAAAAGCCCAATTTCCCATGAAACTGGATACGTTATAAAATCGCCGACAGAGGTCGACCAGTGTAACCGTAAGCTTTAGTACCTTATGCCATGAGAATCCCCCTTGAACAGGAACTAGATAGACTACATCGTAAAGGAATCATATCCCCAGTGGAATTTTCCGAGTGGCGCCGTGGCCGCTGCACCAGTGGTGCCGGTAGTGAAGCCAGATGGTTCTGTCCGTGTATGTGGAGACTACAAAGCTACAATCAACCAAGTTTCAAAACTAGATAATTATCCTATTCCCAAGACAGAGGACCTGCTTAGAGTTCTTAGTGGAAGCCCGACAGTTACAAAACTGGACATGTCACAAGCGTATAAACAACTGTTATTCAGTGCCGGATTAAGGTTGCACGGGGCCCGTAACAAATTAAAATTGCGGGGCCCCATCAGTGGCGTAGCTTGAGGGAGGTGGCGCTCACGCCCAAACGACTTTGCAGGCACGCGTTTGCGGAAAAGTCTTGTCATCTGTCGAAAAATGTGGGTGGTTGGGACTTTGGAAAGTCGTTGATTGTAACACGGTTAGTACTTAATAGTTTTGCCGTGTTGAGATATATAATAATGATAATACATAATGATAGCATTAAAATGGCGGTTAAATCTTGTGAATCAAGAACGTGCATACTTTTCTCAATGCGTGGAAGTTTGGAGAAGGAGAAGCTGTTCCATGATGTTTTTATTATTTTTAATGAAGCACAACTTGACGGCTCATTTTTAGAATATTGTAACGCTTTTAAAACTCTGCCTCACCTTACCTGTTTCATCAGCACACGATGAAAGAGCGTTCAAATGCATGAAACGTGTTAAGACGTGCATGCATGCATCTCAATAAATCGAGAACTTGTTTCATCAATTTCTATTAGAGAACTTCAAAAACCATTTTTAAACTCGAAAACCAGACGAATATTTCCATGACTTACGTGGACACATTGTATCTCTCTAGTACTTTACAGTCATATGTATATATGCACTACAGATACAATTCTACATGATTGTAGAATTTAACCACGCCCATTTTGACCACGCCCATTTCCACGGAAAATTTCATATGGACTTATCGTACGTATTCCATATAAGGTCATATCGGACGGGACTGGGAAGAGCAAATACATTGCCCTAACGAACATATACGTTGCCCTGACGAGCAAATACATTGCCCTCGTACCAGCCTCCAAGTTAATTGGATTGTAACCGACCCCAAAACAAACAAACGGATAATCGAACATACCCAAAAATATAATTTTCGTATTACCGATACCATCTTGTAAACGAACTTTCGGCTGTCTTCGACGAACGTTTTCTTGAGAAATAATCAACTCCCAAGAGCGGATAATCGAACATATCGTAACGTGTTAACTATCCGCACCCTGCAGTGGTACGAGGGCAATGTATTTGCTCGTTAGGGCAACGTATTTGCAGCTTGTTAGGGCAACGTATTTGCTCGTTAGGGCAACGTATTTTCTCTTCCCAGTCCCGTCCGATATGACCTTATATGGAATACGTACTATAAGTACCTATCGAAAATTTGGATGCCTGTCCCCCGCACTAAAAAATCCTAGACCCTATGTATGTCAATTGTCAATGGCATGTCGCCATTTAAAATCTTTCATTTCATATATACAATGTAGACTATAGCATAACAATTGTCCAGTAGCAGGATTTCATCGGTATATGGGTATATGAACTAACTGGACGCATGCAGAGACATATATTTAACACAACAAAATATACTCGTTTAATAATTAACCATTTTCTTAGATTTTTCCCGACATTTTTGTTGGACAAAATCACTTATTAATGATTTGAGTTTGGTCGTGTCGTTATTCTCGCTGGGCGGTAGAAAACTCGTTAGGCGGGGGGTTAGGGTTAGGATCTTTGTTGTTTTGGGGTCGGTTACAATCTAATAATTTACTGCTTACAATACCGGAGGCTGGTACGAGGGCAACGTATTTACTCGTCAGGGCAACGTATGTGTTCTTCATATGGAACCTTCCATATATGGAATACGTACGGTAAACCCAGGGCCCCAAGCGGACACGCGGTCCGTCACAAGTGCGGGGCCCCTCAAATCGCGGGGCCCGTAGCATTTGCTATCTGCTACTGTACTAATTCGGCCCTGCTGTTATTGGATGATGAGTCAAAAAATATACCACTATCAACACCCACAATATAATCGTCTGCTCTTTGGTATATCGTCAGCCACAGGTATTTCAACGAACAATGGAGAACTTACTTCAGTTATACCCTATGTCATTGTGCGAATTGATGATATTCTCGTTGGAGGCAAAGATGATGCAGATCACTTGTCAAACCTGCACGCCATGTTGACACGAGTGTCTACAGCTGGCCTCAGATTGAAGAAGAAGAAATGTTGTTTTATGGTCACCGAAGTACCTACTGTGGCTATGTGATAAATGGCAAAGGCATTCACACAGTTACAGATAAAGTGGAAGCAATAAAGAATGTACCAGAGTTATCATTCCACCACCGGGGAGAGCAAAGGTCATAGCTGAACTTCGCGAAGCTCACCCCGTATGAAAGCTCTTACAAGAAATTATGTGTGGTGGCGGCTACTTTAGACAGCGACATTGAGAATGAAGTCAAGCATTGTAGCCAGTGTCAACTTCACTGCAGATAACTCCAGCAGCTGCACCCCTCCACCCATGGGAGTGGCCAGGTCATCCATGGACAAGACTTCACATAGACTACGTTGTCCCCTTCAAAGGAGACATGTTTCTGGTAGTGAAAAATCAACACACCTAGGTGGGAAGTGCAGATCATTAAAAAAGGACTGGAATGGACTAATAGCGGCGCTGACGCGCCATTTGTAAGCTCAAGGTCTACCTCGGTCTGTTCATGTCTGTTTCGTAAAATACATATAAAGCGCTTTGTGACAATG
The DNA here is from genome assembly GCA_035772405.1 of Chrysogorgia sp. JL179-B06. Lineage (NCBI taxonomy): Eukaryota > Metazoa > Cnidaria > Anthozoa > Scleralcyonacea > Chrysogorgiidae > Chrysogorgia > Chrysogorgia sp. JL179-B06. The sequence continues at coordinate 875,763 of JAYKKM010000266.1, forward strand.
CGATAAAGCGCTATATAAGAATTAATGGTTAATGGGTAGTGGTTAGTGGTAGATTCATATTCCAAGTGGCTATAGAAGTTCACCAAATGAAGTCTACAACATCCACAGCTACTATAGAGAGAAACTGCGAGACTAGATATTTGCAACACATGGAATACCAAAAACTGTTGTCAGTGACAATGGAAGAAATTTTATAAGCAGCGAATTTCAAGAATTCATGAAGCGAAATGGTATCAAATACATTAAAGTTTCACCATATCATCCGGTATCAAATGGTCATGCAGAGCGGGCAGTAAGAATTTTTAAAGAAGGGGTGGAGAAGATGAAGGAAGGATGCATGAGAACAAAATTATCACGATTCCTTCTAAAGTACCGCATAACACCACACACAACAACTGGAGTGGCACCGGCAGAGTTGTTAATGAAAATACACCTCCGTACCCAGTTGGATCTGATGTAACCAAACCTAAGAGATATGTCAGGGAAAAGCAATCCCATCAAAAGTGTGCATATGACCATCATGCGAGAGAACGAGTCACTATCCAGGCAGGTGATTTGGTATACGCGAAAGATTTCAGAAAACCTAAAGCTTGAATATCCAACTTGTACAACTTGAAGATGCATGGTAAAATTATCCGACGTCATCAAGATCGTCACCGCAGCACACCAAGCCAAGGAACCACTACTGCTGCCTTAGAAGATACTCGTCCACTATACCAACGGTTGAGGCAACTCCTTTGGACAACCAGGAACCAGATCACGTTTACAAGACTATGAACTAGCAAACAGCTACCTGTAAGTCGATGTGATATTACATGTACATAACTATCTACATGTTTAAGTTGAAATTCCGTATTGTTAGCTAAAATTATTTAAATTTAACGGAAGATTTAGAGGGGAGGAAATGTAGTATTTCCCGTGATCCTATATATATATATATATATATATATATATATATATATATATATATATATATATATATATATAAATATCTATGAAATGGGTGCAGACAACTATAATAAACTGTTAACAGAGAATATAACGAAGACATACAAACTTGCACAAGACGGCACAAGCGACAACATTAACCACGAACTGAAAGACATATAGCTCATGCGCTGAACATCGCAAATTAACCGCATGGAACCGATGGCACAGACACAGGCTTTTATTTCGTTAAAAGACCATAAGGAAAACTTTGAGACCCATACTAAATGCCGCCTGATAAATCCCGCAAACGCGATCTCGGCAAAGTCAGCAAAACCATCTCGGACAGAATCAACACGGAAATCCGTGCGCAAAAATGCGCAAACCAGTGGCAAAACTCAGACGAAACCATCGCTTGGTTCAATTCAATAAACAATAAAAAACACACATTTTTATCGTTTGACATTGTGGACTTCTATCCATCTATTTCTGAAACCTTACTTGACCGGGCAATCACGTGGGGTAAACAATTCACTTCCATTTTCGACAGCGACATCAAGATTATAAAGCATGCTCGAAAATCACTTCTATAATAACGGCCAAGCATGGACGAAGAGAAATATTAACACCACCACATTCGATGTAACAATGGGAAGTTTCGACGGGGCCGAAGTTTGTGTGCTGGTTGAACTCCTCATCTTACACTCACTAGTAGAGGAACGATTCGGAAAAAATACCGGCTTATATCGAGAAAAAAACACATCAAAATTAACACTAAATCGGGAAGATTGGCAGACAAAACAAGAAAATAATTAATAGAGAATTTTGGTCTGAAGATCACGGTGCAAGCAAACCTGAAGAGTGTGAACTTCCTGGATATAACATTCGACCTAACAAACGGAACATTCAAGCCATACCGGAAACCAAACGACGAACCGCTTTACATCAACCGTCAATTTAACCTGCACCCACCTCCAATCCTCCGACAATTACCCTCATCGATAAACAAACGAATCAACAAACTATCATGCAACCAAGAAACGTTCGACGCAGCTGCCCCACTATACAATGACGCTCTTAAACGAAGCAACTTCGAAACAAACCCCTAACGTACGAATCAACTCAAGAAAACGAAAATAACAGAAACAACTTTCAAAAACGAAATATAGGCGACGAAACGTAATATGGTACAACCCACCCTACAGTAAAAACGTCAGAACGAACGTAGAACGAGACTTTCTAAAACTCATTGACAAACACTTTACACCCTCAAATAAACTACATAAAATATTCAACCGCCACACAGTACGGATCAGCTATAGCTGCATCACTGCATGGATAACATGAAAAGCTTTATCCGCAAACACAACAACCGAACCCTAACTAAAAACGCTAAACGAAACCACACAGCAAACAACGAACCCCATATCACATGTCACATGCAACTGCTGAGAAACCAACGAATGCCCAATCTCTGGAAATTGTTTGACAAAGAGTGTAGTTTACCAAGCCGAAGTAACGACAAACGGCAACGGAGACACAATGAATTACATTGGAGTAACGGCCAACGAGTTTAAACAAAGATACCGCAATCACACGAAGTCTTTCCGAAACGCGAGACATTCAAACGACACCGAACTATCAAAACACATTTGGAAATTGAAGACGGAAAACAGAGACTTTAACATCAAATGGCCTATAATTAAGCGAGTAGCAGCATATAAAGCACAATCAAAACGATGCAATTTATGCCTAGAAGAAAAACTACTATTAATGAAAGCAAAGAAGAAACACTTTTTAAATAAACGATCTGAACTCTTTTCGAAGTGCCGACAAGTAACGAAATACCAAACCAATTAGCTAGTGACATTAACTACACCAATGTAATATACTTTAAGAATAGTGGAACCAAATCTGTCAGTATATATATATATATATATATATATATATATATATATATATATATATATATATATATATATATATATATATATATATATATATAATATATATATATATATATATATATATATATATATAATAAGTTAAAACTGTAAGACCCTTTCAGCTGTAAAAAGCTGGTATGAACAGGATGGACAGTATTTACATTATATGCTACTACTTTAAAATAATAATACTAAGAATATGAATACAAATTTAAGAACTACTACATACGTGACCATCTATGTCAGTTTCTAAAAGATAGTTAAAAAGCGTTTGTTTAAAAATATTGAAAGAAGTATTTCTCTGATTTGCCTAGGAATATATATATAAATATATATATATATATATATATATATATACATTTAACATTATATATATACATTATATATATACATTATATATATACATTATATATATATACATTATATATATATATATATATATTTAATTATAAAAGAGTTAGAATGTTTTCGTCACTACTCTGAGTTTCACGCGTAAAAGTAGTGACGAAAACTCTTTTATAGATGGCGGAAGTAATTCGTTGCTTTCAATTACATTATTTATTACTGTGACATATCAACAATTTTGCATTATTATCTTAAAATGTTTTGCTATACTATAAAACAATTATACCATTCGCTCTCACCACATATGAACTAATAGCGATATACTATGAGCTCATATACAACTCTAGCTCGTGGTATAATTGTTAAATATATGGACATCATGACGAGACCAGAGAACACATGTTATTTACTAACTTGACAAGTTAATACATCAATACAAAGAGTCCCTGCGGATAAGGCTATGTGAAAAACATATATAGCTTTTTGCGACTATTTGATATAATATTAAAAATAAATTTTTAATTTCAAAACTCAAAGCGGTTTGTTCGATATTTTTTCTCTGTTTGTTTTTGCTCGATATTTTTTTGGATTCTACCCCCTCCCCCATCAAAAATCAAATGGTCCGTCCCTACGTTTTGCTGGTCGTTCTCTTGTATTATTTTATAAAAGAAATACCTAATGGTTTTTTCGTGTTTCGGTGTTTATATACTGTGATCCAAACACTTGGGAAACACTTTTCTCCGTGTTTGGATCACAGTATCCAAACATAGAAACCATTAGGTATTTCTTTAATTCTGTATCACAAAAGAAACCTTTTTTCTATCAGAATCAGCAAAAGAAGTGCACTGGTACCAAGCAAAACAAGTTGGTGTTGCCAAAGTTGAATGATGCCAATGATGCGGGATCGAAAAACTCTATAGATTGCACATTGATTCTAACAAACGGAGACTCGGCCAAAACGTTTGCAATAAGCGGCCTGAGCGTTCTTGGTCGTGATCGATACGGCGTGTTTTCCCTTCGTGGTTATAAACTACTTAATGTGAGGCAGGCGTCTCATAATCAGGTAATATATGCAGTATATAGAGTGTCAGTAAAACCCAAATCTACTTTCGATTCATGATTGTATTTTGTACAGAACATTATTTTAGGTTAATTAATGTTCGCATTTTCCAAAATAAATGAACAACAAGCATTCTATCACAAGAAATTTAACCTCCAAAGTCTCCCAAATTTTGTCCGCCATTCTTCAAAACTTGTTCCAGACGAGCCCGCGATTCCACAGCAGAGTATGTGATTGTGACGTCAGAGACTCAACGCGTGACAAAGCTTTATGGAAATTAACGACAAGTTCAAGTAGCTTTATATTCATTTATAAAATAACCGGAAGTAAATGAGCGAGAACACGCTCTCTGATTGGTCAATGAGCTCAAACACCGTGTCATTATAACTCAATAAAGCATAAGCTAACGTGATTCTTCGCGTGGATTTTGTCGTTTTTGACGGATTTTAAGTAGTTTAAATCACAAAAGGAAGTCAAATAATATCTGGATACAAGGCTAATCAAGGCACTAACAGAACAGAATGTTTCAACTGCAACGTTGAGTGCATTTTCATCGCTAAAATCGCCAACGTGTTTTAAAGAAAGCAACGCACATATAGCAACGCTTCTTATGACAGGTAAATCTACATTTTTCATGGCTTTATTGTTAATTTAATGGTGTTCTTTTATAAAGAAATAAAAAACTTTGTCTTTTACACGCATCTCTCGTGCCATTATAACTCGATAATCACACGCGACACGTTTTTTATTTCTTAAACACAACTAGCCACGTGTTGAGTCTTTGACGTCACTTCCTCTAATCGCAACATAAGCGTGCGGAACTTGTTCAAGTGATAATAATAATAATAATAAAAGACGCATTAGGAGCATTATACAATAGTCTCAATGCTCTTACAACAATATATTCTTAATGTTACTTGTAAAACTAATTACAGTTTCATTACAAGGCAAAGCCTACTACATATATTACCACTATGAACAAAAAACTATTAATTTAAAAAAAGAAAAGTCTTAAGTGCTGACTTAAATCTACTTAACATTTCAAAGCTTCTAATTTCCTGTGGTAATGAATTCCACAGTAAGTAATGGCGGCCGTATAATCTCGTATAAAAATATTCTGAAAAGGCGAATAGCTGACCTTAATAAAAACAGAGAGTATGTAGAAGACGTACAACGAATTTAAGCCCCAGGTACACGATACCAGATTTCACTGGTACCACATTTACTTTTTATACTATTTAGGTGCTCTGGTTACACGAGATCGGGGGCAAATCCCCGGTATACGTACTGCTATCGTGGGAAAATTACACCGCTTTTGAGGATGAAAAGTAATTTGACACGTACTGGTTGTCGTGTACAGGCTCAATCTGATACATTTCGAGATATCCACTGGGCCATATCCACAGCCTTTTTATAGTTTTTACGGATATATTTCTGTTTTGCTGCTATTCTTTCTTTGGAAATAATCGTAAGCACGATGACTTCGGATAATCTTCATTGATCGTCTCATTCCTCTGTTCTGTCACAGATTTTGGGTAACGTTCACTAAAAATCGAACGTTTTTTTTTTTTTTTTGATTGCGAATCTTTACCTTCAAACACACAATTTGAGGGAAATACTTTTACAGACTCTAAAAGAAGTTCTACTTCATTATCTGTCCACACAAACAACCCAGATGGCGCTTACGCTGTCATGGCGGAATTAAGCAGAGAGGAAGTGTTTGTCATACATTTCTTATCCACACCAAAAAGCTGTTCATATGCAGACTTTTCTGTTTTTCTGCACCTTCTACTCTTCACTTTGGCACATTGTTCTCAATCATGGATGTTGTAAATTACACACTACGCTTTTACTGAATATAACATTAAAGGAGATTAGCAATAAAAAATAAGTACCTTTTCGATCAAAGTATGTAACTTAAATAGCCGGAATATAGTAGTTTGAGGTTGTTAAAATAAGTACCTTTTAGATCAAAGAACGTAACTTAAATAGTAGGAAAATAATAGTTTAAGGTTGTAAAAAATAAGTACCTTTTAGATCAAAGTATGTAACTTAAATAGCAGGTAAATAGTAGTTTAAGGTTGTAAAAATAAGTACCTTTTAGATCAAAGAACGTAATTTAAATAGCAGGTAAATAGTAGTTTAAGGTTGTAAAAATAAGTACCTTTTAGATCAAAGTATGTAACTTAAATAGCAGGAATATAGTAGTTTAAGGTTGTAAAAATAAGTACCTTTTAGATCAAAGAACGTAATTTAAATAGCAGGTAAATAGTAGTTTAAGGTTGTAAAAATAAGTACCTTTTAGATCAAAGAACGTAATTTAAATAGCAGGTAAATAGTAGTTTAAGGTTGTAAAAATAAGTACCTTTTAGATCAAAGAACGTAACTTAAATAGTAGGAAAATAATAGTTTAAGGTTGTAAAAATAAGTACCTTTTAGATCAAAGTACGTAACATAAATAACAGGAATATAGTAGTTTAAGGTTGTAAAAATAAGAACCTTTTAGATCAAAGTACGTAACTTAAATAACAGGAATATAGTAGTTTAAGGTTGTAAAAATAAGTACCTTTTAGATCAAAGAACGTAACTTAAATAGTAAGAATATAGTAGTTTAAGGTTGTAAAAATAAGTACCTTTTAGATCAAAGAACGTAACTTAAATAACAGGAATATAGTAGTTTAAGGTTGTAAAAATAAGTACCTTTTAGATCAAACTACGTAACTTAAATAGTCAGAATATAGTAGTTTAAGGTTGTAAAAATAAGTACCTTTTAGATCAAAGTACGTAACTTAAATAGTAAGAATATAGTAGTTTAAGGTTGTAAAAATAAGTACCTTTTAGATCAAAGAACGTAACATAAATAACAGGAATATAGAAGTTTATGGTTGTAAAAATAAGTACCTTTTAGATCAAAGAACGTAACTTAAATAGTCAGAATATAGTAGTTTAAGGTTGTAAAAATAAGTACCTTTTAGATCAAAGAACGTAATTTAAATAGCAGGTAAATAGTAGTTTAAGGTTGTAAAAATAAGTACCTTTTAGATCAAAGAACGTCACTTAAATAGTAGGAAAATAATAGTTTAAGGTTGTAAAAATAAGTACCTTTTAGATCAAAGAACGTAATTTAAATAGCAGGTAAATAGTAGTTTAAGGTTGTAAAAATAAGTACCTTTTAGATCAAAGAACGTAACTTAAATAGTAGGAAAATAGTAGTTTAAGGTTGTAAAAATATGTACCTTTTAGATCAAAGAAAGTAACTTAAATAGCAGGAATACAGTAGTTTAAGGTTGTAAAAATAAGTACCTTTTAGATCAAAGAACGTAACTTAAATAGTCAGAATATAGTAGTTTGAGGTTGTAAAAATAAGTATATTCTGACTATTTAAGTTACGTACTTTGATCTAAAAGGTACTTATTTTTACTACTATATTCTGACTATTTAAGTTACGTTCTTTGATCTAAAAGGTACTTATTTTTACAACCTTAAACTACTATATTCTTACTATTTAAGTTACGTTCTTTGATTTAAAAGGTACTTATTTTTACAACCTTAAACTACTATATTCTTACTATTTAAGTTACGTTCTTTGATCTAAAAGGTACTTATTTTTACAACCTTAAACTACTATATTCCTGTTATTTAAGTTACGTACTTTGATCTAAAAGGTACTTATTTTTACAACCTTAAACTACTATATTCTGACTATTTAAGTTACGTTCTTTGATCTAAATGGTACTTATTTTTACAACCTTAAACTACTATATTCTGACTATTTAAGTTACGTTCTTTGATCTAAAAGGTACATATTTTTTACAACCTTAAACTACTATATTCTGACTATTTAAGTTACGTTCTTTGATCTAAAAGGTACTTATTTTTACAACCTTAAACTACTATTTTCCTGCTATTTAAGTTACGTTCTTTGATCTAAAAGGTACTTATTTTTACAACCTTAAACTACTATATTCTTACTATTTAAGTTACGTTCTTTGATCTAAAAGTTACTTATTTTTACAACCTTAAACTACTATATTCTGACTATTTAAGTTACGTTCTTTGATCTAAAAGGTACTTATTTTTACAACCATAAACTTCTATATTCCTGTTATTTAAGTTACGTACTTTGATCTAAAAGGTACTTATTTTTACAACCTTAAACTACTATATTCTGACTATTTAAGTTACATTCTTTGATCTAAAAGGTAGTAGTTTAAGGTTGTAAAAATAAGTACCTTTTAGTTCAAAGAACGTAACTTAAATAGTCAGAATATAGTAGTTTAAGGTTCTAAAAATAAGTACCTTTTAGATCAAAGAACGTAACTTAAATAGTAGGAATATAGTAGTTTAAGGTTGTAAAAATAAGTACCTTTTAGATCAAAGTACGTAACTTAAATAGTCAGAATATAGTTATTAGTTGTGTTGTGTTTATATCATGTTTATATCAACCTTGTGTTAAAGCTAGAGTAACATAACAATTTACTATATTGAAATAACCAAGTTACACTGCAAGTTACATTTAATATATTTTTAATATTAGTTGTGTTGTGTTTATATCATGTTTATATCAACATTGTGTTAAAGTTAGAGTAACAAAACAATTTACTAACTTGCAGTGTGACTTGGTTATTTCAATATACATTTAATATATTTTTAATATTAGTTGTGTTGTGTTTATATCAACCTTGTGTTAAAGCTAGAGTAACATAACAATTTACTATATTGAAATAACCAAGTTACACTGCAAGTTACATTTAATATATTTTTAATATTAGTTGTGTTGTGTTTATATCATGTTTATATCAACATTGTGTTAAAGTTAGAGTAACATAACAATTTACTATATTGAAATAACCAAGTTACACTGCAAGTTACATTTAATATATTTTAATATTAGTTGTGTTGTGTTTATATCATGTTTATATCAACCTTGTGTTAAAGATAGAGTAACATAACAATTTACTATATTGAAATAACCAAGTTACACTGCAAGTTACATTTAATATATTTTAATATTAGTTGTGTTGTGTTTATATCATGTTTATATCAACCTTGTGTTAAAGTTAGAGTGACATAACAATTTACTATATTGAAATAACCAAGTCACACTGCAAGTTACATTTAATATATTTTAATATTAGTTGTGTTGTGTTTATATCATGTTTATATCAACCTTGTGTTAAAGTTAGAGTGACATAACAATTTACTATATTGAAATAACTAAGTTACACTGCAAGTTACATTTAATATATTTTAATATTAGTTGTGTTGTGTTTATATCATGTTTATATCAACCTTGTGTTAAAGTTAGAGTAGCATAACAATTTACTATATTGAAATAACTAAGTTACACTGCAAGTTACATTTAATATATTTTAATATTAGTTGTGTTGTGTTTATATCATGTTTATATCAACCTTGTGTTAAAGCTAGAGTAACATAACAATTTACTATATTGAAATAACCAAGTCACACTGCAAGTTATATTTACTATATTTTTAATATTAGTTGTGTTGTGTTTATATCATGTTTATATCAACCTTGTGTTAAAGTTAGAGTATCATAACAATTTACCATATTGAAATAACCAAGTTACACTGCAAGTTACATTTAATATATTTTAATATTAGTTGTGTTGTGTTTATATCATGTTTATATCAACCTTGTGTTAAAGCTAGAGTAACATAACAGTTTACTATATTGAAATAACCAAGTTACACTGCAAGTTACATTTAATATATTTTAATATTAGTTGTGTTGTGTTTATATCATGTTTATATCAACCTTGTGTTAAAGTTAGAGTAACATAACAATTTACTATATTGAAATAACCAAGTCACACTGTAAGTTACATTTAATATATTTTAATATTAGTAGTGTTCTGTTTATATCATGTTTATATCAACCTTGTGTTAAAGTTAGAGTAACATAACAATTTACTATATTGAAATAACTAAGTCACACTGTAGGTTACATTTAATATATTTTTAATATTAGTTGTGTTGTGTTTATATCATGTTTATATCAACCTTGTGTTAAAGTTAGAGTAGCATAACAATTTACTATATTGAAATAACCAAGTCACACTGTAAGTTACATTTAATATATTTTTAATATTAGTTGTGTTGTGTTTATATCATGTTTATATCAACCTTGTGTTAAAGTTAGAGTAGCATAACAATTTACTATATTGAAATAACTAAGTCACACTGTAGGTTACATTTAATATATTTTAATATTAGTAGTGTTGTGTTTATATCATGTTTATATCAACCTTGTGTTAAAGTTAGAGTAACATAACAATTTACTATATTGAAATAACCAAGTCACACTGCAAGTTACATTTAATATATTTTTAATATTAGTTGTGTTGTGTTTATATCAACCTTGTGTTAAAGCTAGAGTAACATAACAATTTACTATATTGAAATAACCAAGTTACACTGCAAGTTACATTTAATATATTTTTAATATTAGTTGTGTTGTGTTTATATCATGTTTATATCAACCTTGTGTTAAAGTTAGAGTAACATAACAATTTACTATATTGAAATAACCAAGTCACACTGCAAGTTACATTTAATATATTTTTAATATTAGTTGTGTTGTGTTTATATCATGTTTATATCAACCTTGTGTTAAAGTTAGAGTAACATAACAATTTACTATATTGAAATAACCAAGTCACACTGCAAGTTACATTTAATATATTTTTAATATTAGTTGTGTTGTGTTTATATCATGTTTATATCAACCTTGTGTTAAAGTTAGAGTAACATAACAATTTACTATATTGAAATAACCAAGTCACACTGCAAGTTACATTTAATATATTTTTAATATTAGTTGTGTTGTGTTTATATCAACCTTGTGTTAAAGCTAGAGTAACATAACAATTTACTATATTGAAATAACCAAGTTACACTGCAAGTTACATTTAATATATTTTTAATATTAGTTGTGTTGTGTTTATATCATGTTTATATCAACCTTGTGTTAAAGTTAGAGTAACATAACAATTTACTATATTGAAATAACCAAGTCACACTGCAAGTTACATTTAATATATTTTTAATATTAGTTGTGTTGTGTTTATATCAACCTTGTGTTAAAGCTAGAGCAACATAACAATTTACTATATTGAAATAACCAAGTTACACTGCAAGTTACATTTAATATATTTTTAATATTAGTTGTGTTGTGTTTATATCATGTTTATATCAAGCTTGTGTTAAAGTTAGAGTAACATAACAATTTACTATATTGAAATAACCAAGTCACACTGCAAGTTACATTTAATATATTTTTAATATTAGTTGTGTTGTGTTTATATCATGTTTATATCAACCTTGTGTTAAAGTTAGAGTAACATAACAATTTACGATATTGAAATAACCAAGTCACACTGCAAGTTACATTTAATATATTTTTAATATTAGTTGTGTTGTGTTTATATCAACCTTGTGTTAAAGTTAGAGTAGCATAACAATTTACTATATTGAAATAACCAAGTTACACTGCAAGTTATATTTAATATATTTTAATATTAGTTGTGTTGTGTTTATATCATGTTTATATCAACATTGTGTTAAAGTTAGAGTAACATAACAATTTACTATATTGAAATAACCAAGTTACACTGCAAGTTACATTTAATATATTTTAATATTAGTTGTGTTGTGTTTATATCAGGTTTATATCAACCTTGTGTTAAAGTTAGAGTAACATAACAATTTACTATATTGAAATAACCAAGTTACACTGCAAGTTACATTTAATATATTTTAATATTAGTAGTGTTGTGTTTATACTAGAGTAACATAACAATTTACTATATTGAAATAACCAAGTTACACTGTAAGTTACATTTAATATATTTTAATATTAGTTGTGTTGTGTTTATATCATGTTTATATCAACCTTGTGTTAAAGTTAGAGTAACATAACAATTTACTATATTGAAATAACCAAGTTACACTGCAAGTTACATTTAATATATTTTAATATTAGTTGTGTTGTATTTATATCATGTTTATATCAACCTTGTGTTAAAGTTAGAGTAACATAACAATTTACTATATTGAAATAACCAAGTTACACTGCAAGTTACATTTAATATATTTTAATATTAGTTGTGTTGTGTTTATATCATGTTTATATCAACCTTGTGTTAAAGTTGGAGTAGCATAACAATTTACTATATTGAAATAACTAAGTTACACTGCAAGTTACATTTAATATATTTTAATATTAGTTGTGTTGTGTTTATATCATGTTTATATCAACCTTGTGTTAAAGCTAGAGTAACATAACAATTTACTATATTGAAATAACCAAGTCACACTGCAAGTTATATTTAATATATTTTTAATATTAGTTGTGTTGTGTTTATATCATGTTTATATCAACCTTGTGTTAAAGTTAGAGTATCATAACAATTTACTATATTGAAATAACCAAGTTACACTGCAAGTTACATTTAATATATTTTTAATATTAGTTGTTTTGTGTTTATATCAACCTTGTGTTAAAGCTAGAGCAACATAACAATTTACTATATTGAAATAACCAAGTTACACTGCAAGTTACATTTAATATATTTTTAATATTAGTTGTGTTGTGTTTATATCATGTTTATATCAAGCTTGTGTTAAAGTTAGAGTAACATAACAATTTACTATATTGAAATAACCAAGTCACACTGCAAGTTACATTTAATATATTTTTAATATTAGTTGTGTTGTGTTTATATCATGTTTATATCAACCTTGTGTTAAAGTTAGAGTAACATAACAATTTACTATATTGAAATAACCAAGTCACACTGCAAGTTACATTTAATATATTTTTAATATTAGTTGTGTTGTGTTTATATCAACCTTGTGTTAAAGTTAGAGTAGCATAACAATTTACTATATTGAAATAACCAAGTTACACTGCAAGTTATATTTAATATATTTTAATATTAGTTGTGTTGTGTTTATATCATGTTTATATCAACATTGTGTTAAAGTTAGAGTAACATAACAATTTACTATATTGAAATAACCAAGTTACACTGCAAGTTACATTTAATATATTTTAATATTAGTTGTGTTGTGTTTATATCAGGTTTATATCAACCTTGTGTTAAAGTTAGAGTAACATAACAATTTACTATATTGAAATAACCAAGTTACACTGCAAGTTACATTTAATATATTTTTAATATTAGTTGTGTTGTGTTTATATCATGTTTATATCAACCTTGTGTTAAAGTTAGAGTAACATAACAATTTACTATATTGAAATAACCAAGTCACACTGCAAATTACATTTAATATATTTTTAATATTAGTTGTGTTGTGTTTATATCAACCTTGTGTTAAAGTTAGAGTAGCATAACAATTTACTATATTGAAATAACCAAGTTACACTGCAAGTTATATTTAATATATTTTAATATTAGTTGTGTTGTGTTTATATCATGTTTATATCAACCTTGTGTTAAAGTTAGAGTAACATAACAATTTACTATATTGAAATAACCAAGTTACACTGCAAGTTACATTTAATATATTTTAATATTAGTTGTGTTGTATTTATATCATGTTTATATCAACCTTGTGTTAAAGTTAGAGTAACATAACAATTTACTATATTGAAATAACCAAGTTACACTGCAAGTTACATTTAATATATTTTAATATTAGTTGTGTTGTGTTTATATCATGTTTATATCAACCTTGTGTTAAAGTTAGAGTAGCATAACAATTTACTATATTGAAATAACTAAGTTACACTGCAAGTTACATTTAATATATTTTAATATTAGTTGTGTTGTGTTTATATCATGTTTATATCAACCTTGTGTTAAAGTTAGAGTAGCATAACAATTTACTATATTGAAATAACCAAGTTACACTGCAAGTTACATTTAATATATTTTAATATTAGTTGTGTTGTGTTTATATCATGTTTATATCAACCTTGTGTTAAAGTTAGAGTAACATAACAATTTACTATATTGAAATAACCAAGTTACACTGCAAGTTACATTTAATATATTTTAATATTAGTTGTGTTGTATTTATATCATGTTTATATCAACCTTGTGTTAAAGTTAGAGTAACATAACAATTTACTATATTGAAATAACCAAGTTACACTGCAAGTTACATTTAATATATTTTAATATTAGTTGTGTTGTGTTTATATCATGTTTATATCAACCTTGTGTTAAAGTTAGAGTAACTTAACAATTTACTATATTGAAATAACCAAGTTACACTGCAAGTTACATTTAATATATTTTTAATATTAGTTGTGTTGTGTTTATATCATGTTTATATCAACCTTGTGTTAAAGTTAGAGTAGCATAACAATTTACTATATTGAAATAACTAAGTTACACTGCAAGTTACATTTAATATATTTTAATATTAGTTGTGTTGTGTTTATATCATGTTTATATCAACCTTGTGTTAAAGCTAGAGTAACATAACAATTTACTATATTGAAATAACCAAGTCACACTGCAAGTTATATTTAATATATTTTTAATATTAGTTGTGTTGTGTTTATATCATGTTTATATCAACCTTGTGTTAAAGTTAGAGTATCATAACAATTTACTATATTGAAATAACCAAGTTACACTGCAAGTTACATTTAATATATTTTTAATATTAGTTGTTTTGTGTTTATATGAACCTTGTGTTAAAGCTAGAGCAACATAACAATTTACTATATTGAAATAACCAAGTTACACTGCAAGTTACATTTAATATATTTTTAATATTAGTTGTGTTGTGTTTATATCATGTTTATATCAACCTTGTGTTAAAGTTAGAGTAACATAACAATTTACTATATTGAAATAACCAAGTCACACTGCAAGTTACATTTAATATATTTTTAATATTAGTTGTGTTGTGTTTATATCATGTTTATATCAACCTTGTGTTAAAGTTAGAGTAACATAACAATTTACTATATTGAAATAACCAAGTCACACTGCAAGTTACATTTAATATATTTTTAATATTAGTTGTGTTGTGTTTATATCAACCTTGTGTTAAAGTTAGAGTAGCATAACAATTTACTATATTGAAATAACCAAGTTACACTGCAAGTTATATTTAATATATTTTAATATTAGTTGTGTTGTGTTTATATCATGTTTATATCAACCTTGTGTTAAAGTTAGAGTAACATAACAATTTACTATATTGAAATAACTAAGTCACACTGTAAGTTACATTTAATATATTTTTAATATTAGTTATGTTGTGTTTATATCATGTTTATATCAACCTTGTGTTAAAGTTAGAGTAGCATAACAATTTACTATATTGAAATAACCAAGTCACACTGTAAGTTACATTTAATATATTTTTAATATTAGTAGTGTTGTGTTTATATCATGTTTATATCAACCTTGTGTTAAAGTTAGAATAGCATAACAATTTACTATATTGAAATAACTAAGTTACACTGCAAGTTACATTTAATATATTTTAATATTAGTTGTGTTGTGTTTATATCATGTTTATATCAACCTTGTGTTAAAGTTAGAGTATCATAACAATTTACTATATTGAAATAACTAAGTCACACTGTAGGTTACATTTAATATATTTTAATATTAGTAGTGTTGTGTTTATATCATGTTTATATCAACCTTGTGTTAAAGCTAGAGTAACATAACAATTTACTATATTGAAATAACCAAGTTACACTGCAAGTTATATTTAATATATTTTAATATTAGTTGTGTTGTGTTTATATCATGTTTATATCAACCTTGTGTTAAAGTTAGAGTAGCATAACAATTTACTATATTGAAATAACCAAGTCACACTGTAAGTTACATTTAATATATTTTTAATATTAGTAGTGTTGTGTTAAAGTTAGAGTAACATAACAATTTACTATATTGAAATAACCAAGTTACACTACAAGTTACATTTAATATATTTTTAATATTAGTTGTGTTGTGTTTATATCATGTTTATATCAACCTTGTGTTAAAGTTAGAGTAGCATAACAGTTTACTATATTGAAATAACCAAGTTACACTGCAAGTTACATTTAATATATTTTTAATATTAGTTGTGTTGTGTTTATATCATGTTTATATCAACCTTGTGTTAAAGCTAGAGTAACATAACAATTTACTATATTGAAATAACCAAGTTACACTGCAAGTTATATTTAATATATTTTAATATTAGTTGTGTTGTGTTTATATCATGTTTATATCAACCTTGTGTTAAAGTTAGAGTAACATAACAGTTTACTATATTGAAATAACCAAGTTACACTGCAAGTTACATTTAATATATTTTAATATTAGTAGTGTTGTGTTTATATCATGTTTATATCAACCTTGTGTTAAAGTTAGAGTAACATAACAGTTTACTATATTGAAATAACCAAGTTACACTGCAAGTTACATTTAATATATTTTTAATATTAGTTGTGTTGTGTTTATATCATGTTTATATCAACCTTGTGTTAAAGTTAGAGTAGCATAACAATTTACTATATTGAAATAACCAAGTTACACTGCAAGTTACATTTAATATATTTTAATATTAGTTGTGTTGTGTTTATATCATGTTTATATCAACCTTGTGTTAAAGTTAGAGTAAGATAACAATTTACTATATTGAAATAACCAAGTCACACTGTAAGTTACATTTAATATATTTTAATATTAGTAGTGTTGTGTTTATATCATGTTTATATCAACCTTGTGTTAAAGTTAGAGTAACATAACAATTTACTATATTGAAATAACTAAGTCACACTGTAAGTTACATTTAATATATTTTTAATATTAGTTGTGTTGTGTTTATATCATGTTTATATCAACCTTGTGTTAAAGTTAGAGTAACTTAACAATTTACTATATTGAAATAACCAAGTCTCACTGTAAGTTACATTTAATATATTTTAATATTAGTTGTGTTGTGTTTATATCATGTTTATATCAACCTTGTTTTAAAGTTAGAGTAGCATAACAATCTACTACCAAGTTACACTGCAAGTAACATTTAATATATTTTAATATTAGTTGTGTTGTGTTTATATCATGTTTATATCAACCTTGTGTTAAAGTTATAGTAGCATAACAATTTACTATATTGAAATAACTAAGTCACACTGTAAGTTACATTTAATATATTTTAATATTAGTTGTGTTGTGTTTATATCATGTTTATATCAACCTTGTGTTAAAGTTAGAGTAACATAACAATTTACTATATTGAAATAACCAAGTTACACTGCAAGTTACATTTAATATATTTTAATATTAGTTGTGTTGTGTTTATATCATGTTTATATCAACCTTGTGTTAAAGTTAGAGTAACATAACAATTTACTATATTGAAATAACTAAGTCACACTGTAAGTTACATTTAATATATTTTTAATATTAGTTGTGTTGTGTTTATATCATGTTTATATCAACCTTGTGTTAAAGTTAGAGTAGCATAACAATTTACTATATTGAAATAACCAAGTTACACTGCAAGTTACATTTAATATATTTTAATATTAGTTGTGTTGTGTTTATATCATGTTTATATCAACCTTGTGTTAAAGTTAGAGTAACATAACAATTTACTATATTGAAATAACCAAGTTACACTGCAAGTTACATTTAATATATTTTAATATTAGTTGTGTTGTGTTTATATCATGTTTATATCAACCTTGTGTTAAAGTTAGAGTAACATAACAATTTACTATATTGAAATAACTAAGTCACACTGTAGGTTACATTTAATATATTTTAATATTAGTTGTGTTGTGTTTATATCATGTTTATATCAACCTTGTGTTAAAGTTAGAGTATCATAACAGTTTACTATATTGAAATAACCAAGTTACACTGCAAGTTACATTTAATATATTTTTAATATTAGTTGTGTTGTGTTTATATCATGTTTATATCAACCTTGTGTTAAAGTTAGAGTATCATAACAGTTTACTATATTGAAATAACCAAGTTACACTGTAAGTTACATTTAATATATTTTTAATATTAGTAGTGTTGTGTTTATATCATGTTTATATCAACCTTGTGTTAAAGTTAGAGTATCATAACAGTTTACTATATTGAAATAACTAAGTTACACTGTAAGTTACATTTAATATATTTTTAATATTAGTAGTGTTGTGTTTATATCATGTTTATATCAACCTTGTGTTAAAGTTAGAGTATCATAACAGTTTACTATATTGAAATAACCAAGTTACACTGCAAGTTACATTTAATATATTTTTAATATTAGTTGTGTTGTGTTTATATCATGTTTATATCAACCTTGTGTTAATGTTAGAGTAGCATAACAATTTACTATATTGAAATAACCAAGTTACACTGCAAGTGACATTTAATATATTTTAATATTAGTAGTGTTGTGTTTATATCATGTTTATATCAACCTTGTGTTAAAGTTAGAGTATCATAACAGTTTACTATATTGAAATAACCAAGTCACACTGTAAGTTACATTTAATATATTTTTAATATTAGTAGTGTTGTGTTTATATCATGTTTATATCAACCTTGTGTTAAAGTTAGAGTAACATAACAATTTACTATATTGAAATAACTAAGTCACACTGTAAGTTACATTTAATATATTTTAATATTAGTAGTGTTGTGTTTATATCATGTTTATATCAACCTTGCGTTAAAGTTAGAGTAACATAACAATTTACTATATTGAAATAACTAAGTCACACTGTAAGTTACATTTAATATATTTTAATATTAGTTGTGTTGTGTTTATATCATGTTTATATCAACCTTGTGTTAAAGTTAGAGTAACATAACAATTTACTATATTGAAATAAAGTAGTAATATATATATATATATATATATCAATGTGTTTGGGATTGGAACCGAGCTCTAAGCCAATCAGAATCAAGAATGATTTGAATGGACCAATCAGAGCACAGCACAATCCCAAATTTCCAGGGGGGTTGAATAGTTTTAAGGTGTGGTCACCCTGTTAAGAACGACCAGTGATCAAATCAGGGGGGATATGAAGCTGGTCGTATACAAGAGGTTTTTTGTATAAAATTAGTCAAAAAAGTGGTCGCGGTCAAGAGTATATATATCACTTGGGTCGTGTTGTTGCACGACCAGTTTTTGACTTCCCTGAGTGGAACGACCAGAGAGTTTGAAGGTCATTCAAGGTGAATAGTGTTAAGCAAGTACTGACGTCATTTGCTATATGCCGTGGTGAAAGTGGTGATGAACAGGAACAGGATGTTTAAGTCGTAGCATTTAGTGTTCTGACCAACGGATGATCAGTAGGAATAGTTCACCGAGAAACCATACATACCCAAGGTGACAAGAAAGTCAAACATTGTACAAGTTTTCACGCAGAGTCTAACATGAAATTCGTAAAACGGTGTTAGACTCTGCGTGAAAACTTGTACAATGTTTGACTTTTCTTGTCACCTTGGGGATGTTTGGTTTCTCGGTAAACTTATCCCTACTGATCATCAATTAATCGGAACACGAAATGCTACGACTAAACTTCCTGTTCCTGGTCCATCACCGCTTTCACCACCGCATGTAGCATCCGTGCCAGCACTTAGACAAATCATCATTCACACAGTGATATATATACTGACACACACACGTTTTTGAAAAATTAAAATACATAAAATTCTATTATACATAACCATCATACCTCACCCGATGTGATGTTATACTTACCATCCAAAAAAACGCCATATTTTTATTTGAAGACTTGTAATGATGTTTGAAAATAAAAATAAACAGTTTTTGAACTGTCCTTATTTTTATTTTGGAGTTTATTGAAATAAAAATAAGCATTTTGAATTAATCATAGAAATTTCCGCCATGGAGCTCTTACCTCGACGCCATCTTATGGCCGAATGACTGATATTCCTTAGTAACGGTATTTTTAAAAAGGATCTCAAAATATTATAAGAGGATATATCTCATAAAAATTATTTCCCCAAAAAGTTTTAGAGAGAGATTTGGAGAAACCTCAAAATAAATTTTAAGATAAAAATTATTTCGGAGTGTTGCTTCCCAAAAAAGTTGAGAGATAGAGTTTTTGAAAAAACCTTAAAATAATTTTAGAAGAATTATCCCATAAAAATATTAGAGATGTAAAAGTGTTTTATTAAATTTGGATAAAAACCTTAAATAATTTTTAAGAGATTTGTTTAGTATATAAGCAGATGTTATTTCATATTTTATCAGTTGTGTGTGTTTTGCTCGCTTGTAAGTTGTGCTTCGGCACAAGACTCTGCCATCTTCCGATGTTCTGTTTTATTATTAAACTGCATCGGTGCGCGATCACCCGTAGTCGAATTTGCGATTCGAACGAGATTGGCTCAGGTCCATAGCGACAATACTGGTCATCCCTTGTTCAATGAATTGCTTATTTTACGCCAGGGTTGTTCGTTAGCATATGATGAAAGAGTTAGCTATAGTAAAAACACACACACGATGGAGAAGTTTGGATGAATATATTTACACACACGAAAAATATATTTACACAAATAAATTTGTGATGTCTTTGAAGGGTTTTCTGCATGGGTATAATACCCCTCTGTAGACTATCCCTACAAATTAAAATTAATTGTTTATTTTCTCCAAATGTTGAACACCTACAAAATATAAATATTCACTTCATTTTGACCATTGTATCTGTACTTTCGTAGTACAAAAATGACTCACCCCGCGTATCGACATACCCCCACACGCGAGGGTCATCGTCTTCTTCTTCGCGTTCCGGCGGTTCGTAATCGTCGAAATCGAATTCCGTGTCCTGTTGGACACGGAATGCCCACTCGCTTTCGCCGTCTAAATCCCGCACAAGGAGTACCCCGGGAATGGTATCTGCGACATCTACGTCTTCTATGGGGGGGGGGAGGGATGGTTTCTTTCTAAGAGAAATATAAAAGCATAAATAAATACATGTTGTATAGTAAAAACATTATAGCGCTATCTTACCCCACGTATAAAAACATAATAAATACATATCGCTTGTATAGTAAAAAACATTTTAGCGCTAATCTTACCTCACATTTGTCCGCGTAAAGCGGAATACCCTCCACAGAAGGGTCCTCGTCTTCGCTCGGAGGTGGAGGGATTTCGTTCTAAGAGAAAATATAAAAAACATAATAATATTAC
This sequence comes from Chrysogorgia sp. JL179-B06, assembly GCA_035772405.1. Lineage (NCBI taxonomy): Eukaryota > Metazoa > Cnidaria > Anthozoa > Scleralcyonacea > Chrysogorgiidae > Chrysogorgia > Chrysogorgia sp. JL179-B06. The sequence goes on from JAYKKM010000266.1 coordinate 897,218, forward strand.
ATATCACTTGTATACAGACAGTAAAAACATTTTAGCGTTATCTTACATTGACTTCGGTCGGGATCAGTTGGGTTTGGTTGGTTTTCGACATCGTGTTTTTTCTTTTTTCTCGCTTCGTCTTGCTTGAAATCGTTGTGATGCGAGACACGGATGCGTGGTTATTTTTATAATGACGCTCTCGGTCTATTACAATGGTTTTCGGGTTTAACCAATCAGAGTTTCTATAATCAAACCTCCCCCGTATCTAACCAATCAGAGATCGTTCATTAAACCCTTCATGTCAAATCAAGTGATTTATTATAGGGGGTAACAATACGGGTTTGTTAAACGCTTAAGGACGCCGTATATTAATAAGCGTCTTGTTCTATGCCCACCCCTTTGTGTCAAAACAGTTTGATTAATGATAGGGTCGGAACAATGAAGCTTAGGTATAATAAGTGTGTTGTTCTACCCCCTCCCATTTATGTCAAAACAGTATGATTAATAATGGGTAGGGAATGAATGAATTTACTTGTTGGGATTAGTAACCATTTTGTTTGTGTACTTTTTAACCTTAATTACTTGTAGGGATTAGTGACCATTTTGTTTGTGTACTTTAGGTAGCTACGATTTTTTAATTAATTCTAACCTTAATTACTTGTAGGGATTAGCGGCCATTTTGAAGGGATTAGTCCCTGTGAAATATATATTTCCCGTGTTTAAATACGTCTATTTCTAGATATTTAAGCATTTTTATACTTATTTAAGCATATTTTTATGCTTTTTGATACTTTATTTTACACTTTTCACACATTTTAGTATATATTTTAAGATACCCGTGAGTGCGATAAGGAGAGCGTGTTAATTAATTCACACATGTCAAAATAGATGATAATGGTTTTTTATTGTTTAACGTAATACTTCGGGATTACAATACATCGTGTAAGAGTTTACAAAGAAGATATGTCTGCCTAAGAGAGCTTCTTGATTTTCCTGGCGATGAATCACAGCAACAATAATTCCAGCTTCGACTCCCATGCGGGTATTAAGAAACAGAGGTGAGATTAAAATCCTTTAGTATTATCCCGCGCCGGTTGTCTAACCAAATTTTATCTTCTCTCATGAAGTCCACCACATAAAAATCAGAGTCTTTGCATGTTGTATATAGAAATTCAGAAGTGTATAACTTCACGTTATCAAGTTTAATTTCGTTTATATCTATGCTTGTTGCCATCGTATTTAATACTAAAGTGTTTTTGGAGAGAGAGATACCTATGTATACAAAGGGATTAGTCTTTTACGATAAAAATATATTGATTGGTAAGATACACGTTTTTCCCAATCTTAGCGTGTTCGGATGAATCGAATTCGATTTTAAAATAATTGTTATCTTCATCTTTAAAGAAAAGTTCATACAACTGTTTCGGTGCAGCAGGTTTGGGTCTTGATCCCATTAACTGTAGATTTCGTTCACGAGATAGATCTCTCAAGCTCCTCATAGATATATGTTTTGCTTGATTCATGGCTGATAGGGTGGAGGTTTATCGATTGCTACATGTACAAATTGTCCGATCAAATGTGTAAAATCCTCCGATGAGTAGGTATATATATATTTCTCATCCCATGACAATAGCAACTTATATATTATTCTATCCGCACGTGCATTGTTGGGTAACATTTCCACTTTACGACATTCAATCACGTGATATTCATTGTGTGAAAAATACTGTGCTAAATCGGTTAGTATTACTAACAGAGGATTTTCTTTAGTACCTGCTATCATTTTGAAAGTGTTTTAATAAAATATGACTTTTAACATATGTTTTTATATCTTTCCCAACGCCGTTTGTCCCCCAAAATATTTTGGGGGAATGTGTACTGCATTAAGTCAACAAAAAGATTTACATGTATTAGTAATCTTATAATATTGATTTTATCATTCGACCAATGAGATTACCCCGATATTTTATTGAGGAATTAAGTTCACCCAATCAGATTACGCTATTTTTTTTAACGTGTTTTTTATAAACGTTTGCCCCCAAAATTTTTAGACACAATCTCAGCATGGCCCGTGTGAAACAGACGCATAGAAATTTGGAAAGTGGAAAAACAATTGCACGGATTCAAAGTAGAGGAAAAGATATTCCCAAAATGTTAAAACAACGCCGTCATCAGCAACAAGAATATTGTCAAATGGGACGGAATATTTCAGATGATGAACAAGCATACAGCCAAGAAATCACAAGAAAAAAGAACATCAAAATAACTAAAGACATTGCACAGTCGCCATTAAATTTTGCTGTACCGATAACACCGTCCAGTCACGCTCGGCAAGCGAAGTCGTCACCACGGCAAGCAAAGCTACCCCCCCTGCAAGTAAATTCACCGTCTCAAGAACAGGAGGGTTACATACATCCTCTACTCCTGCAAGCGAAGTATAACACGTCGCCACGGCAAGTAAACCATCCACCACCTTTATTATCGCAAGAACAGTATAATATACCGCTTCAAACACCGCAAGCAAAGTATAATGCATCTCCTATTCCACAGCAAACGATCTCACCACCACGACCCGAAGATGAATTAGATAATTACATATACGATATGCCCATTGATTTCTTCGGTCAAATCCCTATTCCTTCTCCTGCGAATTTAATACGAATGTGTGATGAAATGGTCCCCGTTCAACAAGGAAAACAATTATTACAAATTGTGGATGAATTAGCAATTGCTCTTTCCCCCACATTATCTCCTATTCCTCTTTCACCACCACCACAACTACCACCCCCACCTAATTCACCCCAGCCATTATTTCCAGTATGTGAAGAAGAGGAAGAAGAAGAAGAGGAAGACGACCGAGAAGTATTGAACGATCCGCCATTGAAGAAAAGATGTTATAAACGTTCGTTAATATATATGAAGCGTGAAAAAAAAGGCGATGAACATCATGAAGAAAAACGAATGACAATCTATTCGAATTATGATCAAGATATTATTTGTACACAACGCGATAAATATCGTGAGTTAGAGGGTCTCTATATTGAGAAACTATATATAAATAAACAATATTTGCAATGGCGTTCTAGAAAATTTACGAGTGACCTTATGGAAAAACGATATATAATGGATAATAATAAGGAGTTGAAACGAAAGACTGATTTGAAAAAAAGAAAACCGAAATGTATAAAATGATATTGTTCTAAATAAAAAATATCAGTAATGTGAAAGTATGGAGGTGTGGAATGTCATGGTAAAAGAACTGGCACGTTTTGAAATAAAAATCAATAAAAATATGGAACAAAGTGTGTGGAAATGTCTTGACGACCATGAGAATTTATATAAAAATATTATTGCACATTTAAAATGTCCACGTGAACTTTTAGATGCCTATAATCGCATGGATCGTCATGAAATTGGACAAATAATAGCATTTTTTGCTTTAATCCTGTGTTTTTTTAGATATAAACACATTGATAATGAGGAATATTATATCAAACTAATTGTACGTCAAACAATTTTAGATTTTAGAAATTCACATCTTAAATTCATTTTATTCCCTCATGAAATCCCTCATGATAAAAAACACACGTCGTGGTTTGGGTTGTGGAATATATTCTTTGAATTTTTTAAATTAGTCTAAATACAATTTTTCAATACTCTGTATTATAATGTCAGGATCTTCAAAGTTAATATTATATGATTCTATAATATTCTTAATAATAAAACTAGTTGATGTAGGAGTATTAGATGTAATCATTACCTTTATAGAATAATTATATATTATATCCAATTCCGGGGGATAATATTGTAAACTAAGGGGTCTATTATTTTGTATAATACTATTATTTTTAACTTGATCTGAAAATAAACTGACTTTAAACTTATAGGGTTTACTGGTGGTCTTATAAAATACTTTAAACCAATAAGAGTAATTCTGACAATTTTTATAACAACATGTACAGGGAGGGGTTTTCGTCATCATCAGCTTAACAATCTTATCGAGATTAAAAGTATAAACCCTATCGTTACTAGTTTTAAGTTTTGATATTGGGTTATGATTTTCGCAAAAGAAAATAAAACAACATATAAGTTGATACACTATTTTCTCAAAAGTATCTAAATTATGTAGATAAAAAAAAGTAGCCTTCAAATAAAACGGATCTATAAAATATAAATAAATACAGCAATATGTAAATTCATGACTAAAACAACGATTAAGTCTATGTAATGTATTACAAAGATAAGTTCCTCCGCACCCTATCGCTTTGGGAATTGTAGTTTGTTCATCATTAATAGTAATAGAAATAAAGTGGTAAATATCATTTCTGGGGTTACAACTGGTCTGAATCTCAATAAAAAAATTATCAGAATGATTATCATTCAAATGAAAAATAGATTTCATTCATGTTTGAGAGGGGATTAATAGTAATTTGTGATAACGTTCACAGAGTTTTTCACCATAAATATAATATTTTCGTTGTGTATGAACAACGGGTATTATATAGTGTTGTTTATCTGTTAAGATTCGCCAATCCCTGCATTCATCTTGATACATTTCGGGTTTCAGTTTTTCAACATAGGCGTAATCTTTATACCCCTGACCAATTTGTCTTGATTCAATTTCCATACATTCGATAATTTCCCCATAGTAATAGTCGCATAAGTCACAGACGGCAAATAATAATCCAATGTATCGGTTACGAAAATGTTGTATATGATAAACAATTTTCAATATCGTCTTAATATTGGGACCGTGGTCATTAGCTTCTACATAGCTTCTTTTATCACCAATGTTTAACGACATTCTCAAAAACGAATGATGGAACGCATTTGTTAAAGAAATCGACTTGTATATATACTATTTTCCCATTCTTATAATATATATTTCTACATGTAGAATTTAACACGATTTTGATCAAAATTTGAAAAAAGTATTGTATGTATAAACTAATCCCACGACTATATAATATATCAACTGATTTGACGTGTGTGTGTTTAGAACAACATTAGGAATTCGTGTCGTTAATCCCACAACACAGCATTGCGGGAACTAATCCCCAAGTATTTGTTTAGAAGGAATCGCTAATTAGGGATTCGCGTCTCTAATTCCTACAGCACACATTCATTGTACATGAGTATCACAAATCATCGGGATGACATGAAAGCTTTAATCAACGACCTCTGATTGGTCAAACTAATCTACCCACAGTAACGCATAGTTACGCAGGATGCAATTATAAAACCCGATGTCGAAAATAATTAATATCAGTCTGAGTGTAGGAGAGAGAGAGATGGCAAAAATATTTGAGAAGAAGAGCAGCGAAATTAAAGAAGCAGATGACTACATCCCGTTAGAGAAAAAAGAATCTGAAGGGACTATCGAAGAGTTGTATGCGGGTAAATATAATTGTGCATTAAACAAATGTAAAGAAGAAATATCCCCAGAACGACAGAAATTATTTTTATCGCGTATCACACATATAATGGATTGTGAATGTTACCAGTTTAAAGGAGAGAGACCCAGTTATCGTGAAGTAACTCTTCTCGAACTTCAAACGAACAAGTATTTTATTTATCATTGTTATGATGGGAAGTTAAAACCCTACAAAGAACTAACTCGAAGGGAACGGTCTACTGTCTACTATCAATATCGATGTCATGGACTAGACTATTTATCTGAAAAAAAATCAAGAGATTATTTTAGTCAAAGTGAACTTATAAATAGATTAAGTTATTTATTTCGTAATGTTTTTCCCCCGAATGCTATTATCGGGTATAAAGGTGGTGATAAAGAATCGTCGTTAGTTAAAACACTTCAAGAAAAAACTATTGTACATTGTGTGAATCTTGAATATTTTGGAATTGAGAAGTACGATTATTTACTTTCGTTTTATAATGTTAAACCAAGAAATTGTTGGTATCATACTAGTGAACCCACATGTTTATTGTATCATTGTAGTTTGTTTGAATGTCTTTTATTTGCTGCATGTTTGTTTCGTAAATTAGAAGATGGGGATAATGAACGATCGGTACTAGCTATGTATGATAAGGAATTTAATTTTTAAAATTTATTCTCTCCTGAACATTTTTCCTAAATAAAAAAATACACTTTTTTGATTTAAAAAAAAAAAATTGATTGTATTTTCCCTTTTTATTTTTAGAAACACAAAGATTGTTTAAAAAATTATCAAAAGCACATTTGACAACTGTTTATATTTTAAAAATAAAACGTACATTAGAACGGTATTATTTTGTTAAAGATGTACATGTTAAAAAAAATACTATTTTTGTTAAAATAGAAGGAGAGAGAAGTTTTAAAAAAATTAAGATGATCTTAGCAACTCTTTGTACATTTAAATATATAAAAAATGATATCATAGTACGTATAGTATAAATAAAAAATGATATCATTGTACGTATAGTATAAATAAAACGTTCATAATTTTTGTTCTATTATTGGAATTAAAATGAGTCAGAAAAAAAATCATCCATTATAATGAACGTTTTTATCTTTCGAATCCAAGAAAATTCGGGACAATTGCGTTAAAATCAGCAAATAATATATATGAGTTTCCAGAAGTGCCTTGGATACGGGGTGTAATACCCTCGAGTTTTCTTAACGGTTTATATAAATTTAAAACAAATATTCGTGCTCCAGGGCCAAATACTGATTTTTCATTGACATTTAGTAACAATAGAAAATTTCAAACAGATAAACAGACTTATCTTACAGGAGAATTAGAAGCAAGAAAAAAAGATTGGTATAAACGAAAAATAATTCATAGTATTGATGTAAAACTTAAAAATAATATTCGTGAACCATATAACGGGGCGTTAGGATGGAGTATTGTTCAAGTTAAAAAAGAGATATTCGAACAGGGTGATCTTGGGTCATATATTGCAAAACCTAATAAACCCTATTTTAGCTCTAATCAATTGTTTATTGATCCCGAGCAAAATTTCTTTAACGGTGATAAACGTTTTGTAGATTTAGCTTATAATTTACCTGCTGACGAAGATTTTATATTGATTCAAAACATTAAATTTATAGATGAAAATTTTTTGTGGAAATTTGGTCTTAAAATTGGTGAGGCAAATAACCCCTATAATGAATACGAAATTTCTATTGTTTATTCCGGGGGATATACGTAGATATACCCCTATATAAAGATCGTTTTTTCAAGATGGTCGTGTGTAAGTGTCATGGCTATTTTTCAGCGAGTACAAAATCAAGAGGGATATAAGATTTATCATGAATTAACACAATATAGTTATGTGGAATCCGTTTTTTTTTGGCAATTAGTAGGAAGTGTGGAAATTGAAAAATCAAGATATCATCTACTAATATCTATTGCTGATTATGAAACATATGTACGGTATAAATTTATACTGGAAGTAGAATGTTCAAAAAATCCCAAAATGTATGTTATGCATCATGAGGAACACGATATTCCCGAAGAATGTTATGAATTTCTTCGTAAAATATGTGAAGCATGGAATGATGACCTATCCCCACGTATCAACGACAAAAGAATTGGAGAATATTTACAGATACTAGATTATGATAGAAAACATTGTTTTAGTTATGAGTGTTTTAGGAGTATTATAGCATTATATTATGATTTTTGGGTTTATAATAAAACTATAAAATACACTTGTAAAAAATGTAAAGGGGAATGCGAATGTAATGTGGATTACCCTAATTTCATCAGTGTAAATTTTAATGAAATACGAGCTTATAATGTAGAAAAATATTCAATGGACAATAACCTCTTATGTAACGAAATAATACACTGAATGTATGTTTTTTATTTTTTAAAAAAATTAATACATTAAAAACTTTTCAACATGGTTTCTGGGTTTATGATATACAATTCCTCCTTTTTGAAATTGTCTTTTGATTTTTTTCGTTCCTAGTTTTGCAATAATTTTTACTACTTTAGCTTTTTTTTTAAGCTCTTTTTTAAAATCGTTTATAAAAAGTTTGCCGTATTTATTGACTGTTTTATTTCCTCCACGTTGCCTTTTTTTCCCTTTAAAAATACCTCCACGTTGCCTTTTTTTACCCTTAAAATCGCCACCCCGTAATTCTCTTATTCTTCCTACCATTGTTATGAAGGTTGTTTTCTCTCCCAATAGTTATCACCATAGTCTGCAAAAATTTCTTCATGGGCTTTTATATGTTTTATACTTTCTAAATACATTTTTTTATTATTGGGGTCGTAAACAAAATCGGAATTATTTTTATATATAGAACCGGTTTTCCCATTATTCGCAAAACGTGCTGCGGCGTGAGTTGTCAAATAAGCATCGATACACGTGTTTGCATCGTTACAAATACTATATACAGCGTTTGTGTTTTTACCATATTTACGATCCAATTTGGACTGTGTTGTTTTTTGACCCGTGTAATAAGAAATATTACGATCGGGTTTAAAAGGTTTTTTCCAAGCAAATAATCCTTCACCCGCATTTGGGATCGTTGATTTCTTGATACGTAAGTTATTTTGTTTTGCTAAATGAATCCAACATTTTTTTGTTTTTGCTGTTCGTTTACGACATCTTATTTTTTTTTAAGGTTTTACTTCTACATTGAAGAACGTGACGTATACTTTGAGATTTATCATTGCGTCTTTTTTTTCGAGGTAACTTAACTCTTACCATTTTGTTTTAAAATATAGTTTTTATTCCTAAATAATCATTATTTTTTTCATGTGTCTGAATAAATTTTACCATACATTCAACTTTATAGATAATATCTTCAGGACAGTTGTATATTTCTTTTTTTAATTCTGTTATTCTTTGTTTTAAAATCTTTGATGAAACGGGTATTATCTTTTCTTTATCTTCTGTAAAATTTAGTAAACATTCCCTTAAAAGATACGGTGTAAATAATATTGAAGGATCATTATCTTGAATTTCATATCCGATATAAGGTGAGTTAGACGCTTGTAAATAAATTTCAATATACACAATTTCACTCATATTTTTTTTTACTCTCTTTTTTTTGTTGTAGTTTTTTTAAATGGGTTCTTTATTCTCAAAAAAAATCCCTCCTATACTTACGTTGACATGTATTAATATACAGGATTCATACGATGTTACTATTGACCGTGTTGATGGTGAAGACGAAAACATAAATAAAAATAAAACGGCATGTTTTTCTTGTTTTAGAAAAAAAAAAGAAGATGAATGATGATCAGAAAAAATTAAAATATAGTCAAAAAGATATAGATAAAATTGTAAGTTTATTTAATGAGAAAAAAGAAAGTAAGAAAAATGAAAAAATAGACGATTATTTTTCTGTTAATCATATAGAAACTATTAGTAGAGAAAAATTTAAAGTCACTGAACAACATTTTTCTTTGGATGTTTCACGGGAAAAAACGGTTAATTTTATTAGTTTTATTCAATCGTTATCGTTGGTTTTTTCTTATTTAATTAACATTGCACGGGTAAATGTAAAAAGTGATGATGATTATGTTAGATTTATCTTTAGTAATGCGCCAAAAAGTTTTTTCTCTACAGCCGTTTTACCCGTGAAAGACTTTGACGTTAAATATTTCTTAAATATTATGGAAAAATTTATGCAGAGTAATAAAGAAATAATAGCTAATGGTTGGAATAGTAAAGTAATTGTTCAAACTTTTCCCGCAGGAATAAGTACAAATAAAAAAAAAAATAGTGTACTAAGGAAAAAAAGTATTTACAATAGTTTGAATAAGGGAAATGCTACAGATAAAGGTGGTGTGAAAAGTAATGTAAAAAAATATGGCCGTAAATTTCGCACGGGTGTATTTTATATTCTTAGCCATGTATTATTTCGTACAGTGAAAGATTGCTGTTTTGCTTTAGCAATATTAGTGGGTTTATCATTTTTAAAACAAGACTATAAATATTTTATAATGAAAAGAAAACCCAATAAACCCGTGGATGATTTATTCACGCGTGAAGAAATTCAAAATGTATATCGGGAATGTGGGATACCCGAGGGTAATGTTAATGCTACACAGTTTAATTTTGTATATAATAATTATTTAAAAAAACAGGGTGTTGATTTGTTAGTGTATGCTGACACTCATTCCGATAATATAATTTATGATTCACGAACTGATAGTGCGGGTAATCTTATTAAATTGACTAATGAAATTGTATGTTTATGGTTAAATAATAATCATTACGATGTAGTCTTAAGCATAAAGGAATTTTCTAAACTCAGTACCAGTTCTTTTTGTGTTAAATGTATGAGTTATTTTACACGTCATGAATACGTCGATAATCACCTATGTACTACAAATAACTTAACTTGTTTACGATGTTATAAATATCCGAATAAGTGTAAAGATAAAAATAATAAACTTATTTGTAGCAGTTGTGATATAATTTTTTATGATGAAAATTGTTTTACAAATCATTTAACAAATAAAATTTTTAAACCTTCTCATAGTAATTATGATCGTTTAACACCGTGTCAATATTTTTTTTATTGTAAAACCTGTAACAAAATTTGTCCTCGATTCTTTTTCATTTTTTATAATAAAACAGTTAAACATGATTGTAGCAAACGATTTTGTTTTCATTGTGATAAATACATGAAACAACCTCATTTTTGTTACGTGAAACCCCTTTCACTTGAATATAACAAGGGGAAAGAAAGTGAACCCACTTTATTTTTTTTTGATTTTGAAACAAAAGTAACCGAAAACTAAATTGCTCGTACCGTTTTATTGTATCGTCCAAAAGGTATGTAAAAAATGTCAACATATTGAATTTAAAAAAAACAAAAATATTTGAAAAAAAGGGTCAAGAAATTATCGATAATACTATTGAAAAAGTTAGTTGTTGCGGGAATAGACAATTTATTTTTGATAACAATGTTATTGAAACTTTATGTGAATTTATGTTTGAACAAACAAATTCCGTTTGGATAGCTCATAACGGGGGTAGATTTGATACTATTTTTATTTTAAAATATCTTTTAGAAATAAAACAGATAATGCCCAATACTATAATGAACGGTACTAAAATAATGAGTTTAATAATTAAAGAACAAAATATTAGAATCCTCGATAGTTATTTGTTTTTTAGTATGAAATTAGCCGATATTCCAAAAGCAATGGATCTTCAAGGGGAATGTAAGGGATTTCATCCTTATGAATTTTACGATTTAACTTACGAGGGTGACATTGTAGATCGGAAATTTTTTGATACGAAACATATGAATACAGCAATACTTAATGAATTTGAAAAATGGTATTTAGAAAAAAAGAAAGAGAAATATATATTTCGTAAAGAGATTTATTATTATTGTTGTAGTGATGTAGATATTTTAAGAAAGGGATGTGTTAAATTTTCTACAATGATCGGGACCATAGGTCATATCACCCCCTTTTATGCAAAGAATTGTATTACGATTGCTAGTTTAGCTTTGAAAGTGTATAGACTTAATTTTTTAAAAAAAAATTGTGTAGGAATTATTCCTGCTTCGGGGTATAGGGGGGGTGTAAAACAGAGTTTAATTGCTATTGATTGGTTAGATGAAATTAATCGAGAAATAGGAGGAAATTTAGAATATATCTGTTCACAAAATGGGGAGAAAAACATTCTAGGACGTTTTGTCGATGGTTTTTATATTGATACGATATATCAATTTCATGGTTGTTTTTATCACGGATGTCCCAAATGTTTCGACCCCTATGCATTAAACGTTCTTACAAACGAAAAATTTAGTAATTTATATGCAAATACGCAACGTTTTTCTTGGACAATAAAAAATGCCGGTTACAAATTAATCGAGATGTGGGAATGTGATTATTTAGAAGAAAAAAAATATACACAGAAACAATTAATTGAAAAGAAAAGAAAATGTTATCCGTTTACTCCTTTAACACCACGTGACGCATTATATGGGGGACGAACTTCCCCCGTATGTTTATTTAAAGAAACAAAACCCAACGAACGAATAAGTTACGTAGATTTTACATCGCTATACCCTGATGTACAAAAAAATTATGATTTTCCTGTGGGTCATCCTACTATTTTACTGGGGAAAGATTGTAATAAAATAAAAATCAAGGACATATTTGGTTTAGTAAAATGTTGTATTTCACCTCCTCGAAATATTTACTTTCCTGTTTTACCTGTTAGAATAGAAGGGAAATTATTATTTCCATTATGTTATAAATGTGCTGTGGATAAATGTAATAAATGTGAACATAATGAAAGCGATCGATACTTGACGGGTACTTGGACCAGTGTTGAGATTAATGTTGCTATAGATAAGGGATATAAAATAATTGCTCTTTACGAAATATATCATTTTGAACGCAAAGAAAAAATCTTTTCACAATACGTAAATCAATTTTTAAAAATCAAACAAGAATCTTCAGGAATTCCTACGGATTGTTTGAATGCAGATGGAAGTAAAAATGATGATAAAATTAAACAGTATTGTAATGATTATTTAAAAAATGAAAATGTTTTTTTAGATAAAGACAAAATAGAGAAAAATCCCGGATTAAGAACTATTGCCAAAACATTTTTAAATTCGTTATGGGGAAAATTTGCTCAAAACGAAAATAATACACAAGTGTGTTTTTTAAACGATTATGAAGAATTATTAAATATTGCCAATGATAAAAGTAAAAAATTAACATCGATGGAATTTATAAACGAAACATTATTACGTTGTACATATGAAAAAATTGATGATGCAACAACCCCTCTAAAAACGGGAAATGTAATCATTGCATGTTTTGTTACTGCATATGCACGTTTGAAATTATACGAGTTACTCGTTAAATTAGACGATCGCGTTTTATATTTTGATACAGATTCTGTTATTTATATATCTGATGAAAATAATTATACTGATGTTAAAACGGGAAAATATTTAGGAGATTTAACGAATGAATTAAATGAAAATGAATGGATAACAAATTTTTGTTCAACGGGTCCAAAATGTTATGCGTATATAACTAATTTAAATCAGGAATGTATTCATGTGAAAGGTTTTACTTTAAAAAATGAAACAATAAAAGAAAAATTGAATTTTTTATCCTTGACACAATGTGTTAAAAATCAAGATCAGATCATCGAAATTAAATATCACAATAAAATATGTAAAGATAAACTTAATCATATTTTTATTGAGGATGAAATAAAAAAATTTTCATTTACATTTAATAAACGTGTTGTTAAAAATAATTTTAATACGGTTCCGTTTGGATTTTTAGATAACTGAAATGAACAATGTTTCATTACCATTTCAACACCCTTTTATGTTAACGTTATGTGGTCCTAGTCAAAGTGGGAAAACATATTGGATATTACAATTATTGAAAAATATTAACAGTATGATTACACCAGCAATTGTTAAAATTGTTTATTTATATTCAATTTATCAACCTCTGTACGCTGAAATGGAAAAAGTTCTTGCGGAAAAAACAGATATTAGTGTTGAATTTATCGATTGTCAAAAGGGTATTCCCCGCATTACCGATATACAAACGAATACCCGTGAAAATACGTTAATAATATTAGATGATCTCATGTTAGTTGCAACATCATCAAAAGAAAATCTTGAAAGAATAGATAATATTGCAACTCAAGATGTCCATCATCGTAATATTAGTGTTATTTTTACATGTCAAAATTTAACATATGGTAATGGTAAATTGCGAAATTTACGTGTCAATAGTCAATATTATGTTATGTTTAAAAATTTAAGCGATTATAATAATATGTATACGATATGTGATAATAAAAAAATTAATAGAAATAGATTTAATAAAGTATTAAGTGAAATTAATGAGAAACCCTATGGTTATTTGGTATTTGATAATTGTAGAAAAGGGTATGAAAATTGTAGAATTAGAACCAATGTATTTCCACATGAATCAACGATAATCTATGATTTGTAAATAAATGTAAAAAGAAAAAATAAATGTTTGTTAAAAAAAATAAAAAGAGTTGTTGAAAATCGTTTTTTTTTTAAAGTATATATAGTATCGGGTGTGTATAGTGTGTATGAATTTTTTTTTAAAAAATCATGGCAAGAAGAAGATATAGAAGCAGGGGGGTCTCTAGAAAAAAGAAACAAAAAGGGGGTAGTGCTCTAGATATTTTTGGACCCTTGGGATCGTTAGTTGGAAATCAATTGGGAATTGGTATTCGAAAAAGAAAAAGAAAACAAAAAGGGGGATTCATTTTGGATTTAATAAAAAATACATCGATGTCTAGAAAATACCGAAAAAGAAAACAAAAAGGGGGGTTTGGGGGTTATTGGGGTCAAGCGGTCCGCCATTCCCTAGGGGGGTAAAGAGCATGTCAACATTAGTAAGAAAAAGATATGGGTAACAGTGTTACCCTTAGAAAAAATATAAACAGTGTAAATAAGTTAATTTTTTGTTTAATTAAAAATTGGCATTATTAAAACTACAACATGACTGACTGTTATTACTCTTCTTACAATTTTTTTTACATTTTTTATTATATATTCCTACGAGTACACGACCTAAAATTGTTTCTATTTTTTTTTTTAATTTAATATCGTTTTTTAGTTTAATACGTTCATTTTTAAATATTTTTTGTTTATTATTATTTTCCAATTCATTACGACATTGATTGTATAAATATAATAAACTCCAATTTCCACACACGGCTGTATTTTTGGATTGTAATTGTTTACTTTGAATATATTGAAATGTTAGTCCTTTTTTTACACTATAATCATACCAATATTCACGTTTATAAAACGAGACATCTTTTGCAAAACTATCAAAAAAATTCATATGTTTTTCTTTATCCACCCATATAGCAATCCAATGTTGACCGTTTTGATCTGCTTCATCCGTATTCCAAATCCAACACGAGGGATAATAAATTTTTTTAGGAAAAATATTTGCAGGAAATGTACCCAAATAATATTTATTTAAAAACTTATTTATTTTTGAAATTTTATTAATCTCGTTCGTAAATAAAAATTGGGTTAAAAAACAATGTAAATTCATTGCTTTTTGCGTCGCCATTTTCTTTGTGTTGTATAGGGTTGCGTTGAGGGTATAGGAATGTGGGTGGTGAGTGATGTAGAGGGTTCTTCGTGACTCGCAAGACCGGGTTTTCCCAAATTTATATAACGTTGGCGTAATTTTATATTTCGTATATAATGGGCGGGCATATGTAATTTTTTCAATTCTTTTAAAGCAGCCGCCTGCTTTTGTTGTGTAAGATTGAACATGCTTTGTTTGCTGACATTATGCGTTAAATCGTATAATAAATCATGATGGTTTATTGCAACACCGTTTATTTTTATTATATCTGTACCCCCAATTTTAATTTTTTTCCTTTCAAGAAATTCTTTTATTTGTTGACCACTTGTCACAGTCGGTGTTCTCCTTACCTCGGGTGATTCATCATTGGTCACCTCATTTTCAAGTTCATTACTTTTTCTTTTCATATTTTGTTGTCTTTTTAAAAAACTAACCATACTCTCTGCGACACGTTGATCATTATTAACTTTTTTCATTTCGTCTTTCATTTTATTTTTACTTTCAATAAGTTCGAAATTATTTTTGTTGTTAATTCCCTGCAATAATTTTTCGTTTTCATGATCAGTTTTGATTAAATCTAAAATTTCATTTAATTTACTCGGATTAATTAATTGCATTTTATTTACTTCGGTCATTTTTTTTTATTTGTTGGTTAAGTAATTTGTATGCTTTTTGATATATGTTGATTATACGAAAATCCTCAGATAATAATATTTTTAAATCTTTTTCTTTTATTTTGTTCTTTGAAAACTTATTCAAAATATATTTATTATCACTGGAAAGTTGGATAGAAATTTTTTTATTTAAAATATTTTTAGCAATGTATTGTAATTTATTAATTAATTGAGAATCTAACAACGTATTTTTTTTATCAATATCTGCTTTAAGATATTTTTTTAACGAGGGTAAAAAATCCTTTTTTTTTTTTTCAAAAGCTTTTTTCTTTATTTTATTTAATTGAACTAATGTTTCTAAAAATTTTAAATCATCTTCGCAACTTGATGAAGAAGAAGTAACGGAACTTTCACTATCCATTTCATCACTAACATCATCGCTAACAACATCGCTATCATTTTCACTATCATCCTCCTCTTCATCATCATCTCTTGAATTATCATTTTTCTCGTCTTTTTTTTCCTCTTCTTTATTTAATTCATCATTTTTTTCTTCATTCATTTTTTTTATGCGTAAACTGAAAACGGTGGAAATACAAGAATATGTTCACGATTTAGTGGTATTTTGTTAATAACTGGTTTTTTTATTTTTGGTTTTTTTATTCTATTCTTTGTTGTAATGGGTTTTGTGTTCTTCATTTTTTTTGTACATCCCCTTACAAATGTTGATAATTAAATGCTGTGTAATAATCTTGCAGGGGTATTTAATCCCACTCTAATTTCATTTCGAAATTCACCAACAAATATTAACGCCCCTTGAACTGTATTTTGAGAAAAATGAAAATCCACATTAACATTTCCCGACGGTCTTATGGGTAATACTGCAAGATGAGAGTCTCTATTATCTGTTAAATCAAATGCTAATATAGAATACCCGTTTATAAAGTCATTATAAGTTATTGGCATTTCTGAATAGTTGCGATTTAATACCGCGCGTAATTTTGAGTAAGCTTCAGCATGATTTTCAATTCTCCCGACAACAGCGTTATTTACGGAAACTTCAACATTATCATAATTAGGCCAGTTAAATTCAAAAATATTATGAGTATATGATCCGTTCCAATTTGCTAATGGAGAAAATACAATATATAAACGTGTAGGAACGCTACCATTAAACACATCGATTACTTGATGTGAATTTCGTCCTGCAGCTACTGATTCAGTAATACAACGATAATTGGTTGTATAATATAATGTTTCTTTATTATGGGTCACCATCCCTATATTAAGAGCATTTGATAATTGTTTTTTTGGTTTAAATACAGGAATTTTTATTTTAAAATCATCTAGGGTAATTATAGTAGCAGCAACGGTCATATCAGCATGATCGGCCCCCATCATTACAATTGTATTTAATGCCCGCGTTAAACGTAATTCAACTTTATACGCTGTGGGAATATATATTTCAGTACCCCCCTCGCTAAATAATGAACAATCAATCTCATCTATCAAATTCTGCGATTGATTTTGAAATGCTATTGTTTTTTGTCTCCCTCCTGCATTTACGACATTAGTATCATTAGTGAAACCCGTGATATCGCTCATATGTTCGGCTGTATCTAAATATGCTAAATTAAGCTCTTTAGAATCTTTATATCCCGACGGTATTTGACGCGTTATAAATTGTATCCATGATGCAAAATGTGCAAAATTATCTGATGGTGTAATTAAATTTTCATTTATTTTTAATTCTTTTGTTTTCCACATTGTACGAAGGGGTAATGTAACCATCGCAAACCCCGATGCTGCAGGTGCTATAACTCCAGCAGCATTTCTAATCGATACTTTAGCCATTATTTTAGCATCGCTTGTTTTCATTAATCCCACGGCGTTCCCATGTCTTGTAAACGTGTATACTGACGATTGATTATCTACGGGCGTTGCGATAATTTCCGTTTCACGACATTCCGTAAACGTATCATTATAGGGTGATGACGTAAAAAATTGTAAAGGCTCGCTAAATAATATATCATTTTTTTCCACATCTTCAATTTTTTTACTCATTTTATTTTTTTTTAAACGTTAATTTTAAGAATATTTGAAAGTGTTCCCAACACTTGAGGAAGAACCATACCCAGTGCCAATGCTCCACCAAACCCTCCTTTTTGTATTTTTCTTCTACGTTTTCTTATTCCACTTTTGTTTTTTCTTTTTTTGATATTTTTTTTACGCGTCATTTATTTTATTTTTAAAAAACAACAATAGCCACAACAACAATAAAAATAATAATAATATACACAACATTATGATTTTTTTATATAACTTTTTTTATTTATACTTTTTTTACACAGTCTATCTATTTTGTAAAAAACGTATTACATTTGGATCTATTTTTTTTCTCTTTTTTTTATTATCACTTGTATAATAAGTATCTAAATTTAAATTTGAGGGTAATCCCACACCCTCATTTAATAAAATTTCTTTCTTAGTTGGATTTTCTTTATTTTTTCTTTTCACAACAAAATATGATGAGGAATAATTTTTTCCACGATTTCTTCCATTTAACAATTCAGTATAATCTTCTACGGATAGTTCATTTATTTTTTCAGTCATTATTTTTTTCTTCAAATAAATTTATAGATATCTTAATTTCTTCACCTTTTAACGGTACGTTATTCTCATAGTTAATAAAGAACTGTAGTGATTGTTTAGCCTCTTTATCACTCATAAATAAAAAATAGGGGAATTTTTTTTTTTCATCATTTAATGATGTATAAGGATTTTTCTCGTCAATATAAAATAATTCTTTTATAGTATATATAAAACGTTGTGTTGCATTGGAAATAATAGTAGATGAAGAAACTGAAATCGTTCCATTATTTATTTTTTTTGATTGATTTATTGCACTGAAATCCATTTTGTTTGCACACGTAATTCGAAATGAATTTTTGATATTTTTATATTCGATCGAATTTAAATTCCATAAAAATTTTTTCCCACTATTTACTAACACGTAAAGAGAAAAAGGATAAAATATTTTATATTCTTTAATTATCATTTCCCCATTTTTTTCTTCAAGAACAATCAAAAGCATTATGTTGAATGTATTAAACAATCAATACTAAGCGTTCCTGAATCAAAAGGAACTAATTTTCCTGTAGTATCTTTAACTTTAATATGAATTTCTCTTATAATGTCTTTTTTTAATTTTCTCAATGATTTTGGGGGACTATAATAAACTAATTGTCCATCCCCCCCACCACCTTGTCGATGCCATTGAATGGGTACTGTTGTTAACAATTCGGAACAACTATCACCAACTAACCCCAGTTCTATTTCATCACAATATATAAACATTTTATTTAATCCGTCGGATACATCGGGTAAGTAATCAAAATGTTTAGAAAAAAGGGTTCGAGGTGTAGGGTCATCTTTTTTTATTTCAAACAAGAGAGGTACGATTTCAAGATCTTTTTCATTTTTTAAGCCTAGCATAAAAGCTAATTTTTTTGAAAATAATATATTAATCTTTTGATTAAAAGAAGCATATTGAATACCCTTTTTTTCTACCGTAGTCTTGTTAGATAATCGAAATTCATTTACCTGTAACCCATCGACTGCTTTACTCGCATTTTCATATACCCAATACTCAATCTCAACATTAACATTAATAATTACTTTCCCATTTGACCCGATGGTACAAAAAATTTCAAATCCTTCTAAGATATTATTTAAAAATATAATTAATGAAGACAAATCATAAATTCCGTCGGGTATAATAAATTTATCCGATGTAAAAACGAACTCACTGCTGGCGTATACCGAATTATTATTTTCTTCGGGTATAAAATTCTTATAGGTTATGATAAATGAAAAAAAACATTCATCACCTACAATATTTTTAGTTGTTTGAGGATAACAAACTTGTAAAACTTCTAAAAAAACATTCATTGTTCAAAGCATCTATGGGTTGTGCAATTTTCATTTCAAAATCATTAATCAAATTCTTTTGAAGTCCTCTTGATATTGAATTACTAGCAATGTGTAAATTCATTTTTTTTTTAAAACTTGTAATTCAGCACGATAAAAAATTCCTTTAATTTCTTCACGTTGTTCGTCTTCTAATTGATATGTAACGGGATCAGTGATAAATACTTTTTTAATAAAAAATATCTCATTTGTCCATCGACGAAGACTGCTTTTTTCAAAAATATTATTTTTTACTCTCGCAATACGAACACGCGTACCTTCACGTATCAGATCTTGAGTGGGAATAGGATAATTTAAATGATCACGTACTATTTTATTTTTTACTTTACGTATTTTTCCTTTTTTTTCTTCGCGATAAATTTCAAAAGGTGTTGCACCAGCTAATGCTTTATGTGGGGAATTATTATAACGATTAACAATAAGGGGTAAATACTGAATGTAGTCAAATTCTCCAGTCATTGTTAAAACACGACGAACCATTGTTTTTAAAGTTCCAATTACACGTTCCACATGGGATGCTTTTATTTCTCTATTATACGTATGAAATACTTCAAAATTATATTTTTTACTTAATTTCGTACGTATATCTTGAAATTCTGTTCCTTCATCACTTTGAATTTTAAGAGGGGCTATTCCTTCTTCAATAAGAATACTTTCAAATTTATTTTTAACATTATTAGACGTTTTCTTTTTTATTAATTTTACCCAGCAAAATCTTGAAAAAATATCAATACACACCAACCAATAACGATATTGATTATTATATCGGGCTAAATCTTTATTTTCAGCTAAATCAATTTCCCATTGTTCATTATTTTTATTAACAGCATATTTCAAACGTCTATATTTTTTTTTACTACTACTATGTAATCTATAATTAGAATAATCCTCATCAGTTAATGTCTCTCCTTTTAATAATCTTGAAGCTTTTTCAATAAAGTCAGCAGAAAATTTAGTTTTTTTCTTTTTACTCATTTCTATAATAAAGAAATAAAATTAATATAATATTCTTCAAGTTCATCAACGAGTTCTTTGTCGCGTAATATCCCCATAAAATCAACTTTTATATTTTTACAGGCTAACTCTTTATTTATAGTATCACCGTACAAACATAATGTATCTTGTATATTTTTACAACATCTAAAACGATAATAAAAAATTTCTGAAATTACTGAGGGACTTAAACGGTGACAAACCTCATCATCATCACTTTCTACTTTTATTTTCTTAATCTTTTCGTTGTCGTCGTCATCGTCGACGTCGTCGTCAAAATTGAGTGTGGGTTTCTTTTTCTTCAATACTCGTTTTTTGACGAGGGTAGGTTGGGATTTATGACCTGTTGCATGATTATACTTTCTTAGGGCAATAATATATTCATCCAAGGAATCTTTCTTTTTTATATGAAAACTACCCCAATCATCAGACCATACGATTTCACTTGATGTTGCGTTGTTGTTGTTGTTGCTGGTTGTCGGTGTTGGATCATCGTCAAATTCCATTGCGTCGGCTAATTCGTTATCTTGATGTTGATAACAAATTTCCAAACCACCCCACGCATCTGTACGAACAACCAAACGGCATGTTTGCTTTTTCCAATTTTCAAATCTTACCACTTCAAAAAATATCTGCGTCGATTTCTCTTGAATGCTAATCTTATTAAGAACATTCAACAATGGAGGAATATGATCATTTTTCACTTCGACAGCGCTATTGTATGTGAACTTGTCACATCTTTTATTTGTCGGATATACTTTGGCGAGAATAGCATTACCGTTGATTTTTTTTTGTGCAATTATTTTTGCAGACAAATCTGTATACGATTGCATTTTATAAAAATGATCATATTGTTGTCGTGCATAAAGTTCCACCATCTTTGAATCCGAGTGAAGGGTAAATGATGAATCACTGTGGGGACAGTGGTTATTTTATACCCTCCGCACAATTAAAAAAAATTCCATCACAATGATAAAAATTTTATTACACTAATAACGTGTATAATTGATTACAACATTTGATATCAAATAAACTATTGTGTTTGCGTTGCATAACTCCTAAAATTTTACATAACTTTCTATGTTGTTTTTGTGTTTTTATTTTACATTCTATTTTATTTTCTAGAAATGCAACAAGTGCTTTCCCTATTCTTCCATTTCCATCGGAAAAAGGATGAATGGTTTCAAAAATATAATAAATCAAAACTGATATATTTTTTCTTTGATAGTTTTTTACGTAAAATTCATCTAAATGTTCCATATATTGTTGAATATCTAGGGGGTCAACCCCCTCATGAATTCCAACAAATCTTTTGTTTTGACTGTAATGTCCAGCATTCGTTAAATGGGTCATAGATATTTCATGAATAGTTTTACAACATTCACTTATTTTCCATTTTTCATTTTTTTCCATATAAAATTTTCGAAGGGCAAAACAAAATCTCCCACATCTCATCCAAAATTCTTTTTCATTTTCTTCGTCTTCTTCCATTCGTATAACATCATACGCAAACACTTTAAATTTTATACAGTCTTTTAATTCCATTTTTTCTACATACACGTTTGCTCACTAATACTTTTATAAAAAATATCCCAATTCACATTCGATTCAGTCATTTCATACATAGGATTGTATGCAGCTAAATCATAATTCAATGTTGTTTTTATATACTTTTTTATCATAGTAAATAATTCTATTACATCTTCCTCAAGCATTATTACATATGCAAATATTTTCTCTTTACACTTAAATTCTCCTATAAATCCCCCATAATCTTGCTTAACACCCACAGAATGATTAACTTGGGTGTGATTTTCATTTAAAACATAATTACTTTTGTTTAAAATACTTAATTTCAGGGGATCAAACTCAAAAAAATAACTTTTACTCTTACAATTTTTATACCGACATTTATCAAAGGATACTTTACCCTTTTTTATATCATGTATAAAATCCCAAAAAATATATCTAATATTTTTTTCAGAAAGACCTTTTTTTTGTCTATTGAAAAAACTTCCTATAGGGTTATGTTCACGACAATAAAATATAAAACATGAAGTGAACATGATAAGATTTTTAATTGTACTACAATAAGCATAAGAATTGAAAATACTAGGTGATACCATTAACAAATAAATATTTAAAAAAAGAGCAAAATCACCTTTCTGGCTATGTATGTGCTTAAATTTGCTTACTAAACTTTCTTTTCCAAAACCCAGGGTATAAGATATGTATTTTCTTTCAAAGGTTAGATTTTGTACAAAATATGTATAATGATACTTATCATTGGTTTTTAAACATTGAAATAAATCTGAGTGTTGGCTTTCAAGGGGTAATACAATAAATAATTCTTTAAAACAATCGGGGAATGAAAAAAAACTACAGCATAACGTGTCTGATTCAACGAGTATAGTACGTTGTTGAAGCCATGATCTCTTCAAGGAATATTTTCTTTGACTTGCTTGTAAATTCGGGATCAAATAAGAGAAACGATCTTCTAGAATAAAATAGGATTCCATTCCACGGTTTCCCTTGATTTTTTTCATATTGGCTATATAGCTTTCTTCACCTGGGTGAATGTTTTCACAATTCATCCTGGGACATGTGACATATTTTCCACGATAATAATCAAATAATCCACATAACCAAAATAAATATCCAATTTCTCCTTGGTTAAAATATTGAAAATAAAGAACAACTCTTAAAATTGTTTCAATCATAATGCTGTGATTTTTGAAAAATCTCTTACTCTTTATATAGCTTTTATCAAATTCAATAAGCTAAATAAACATTAATCTAAATAAAATAAAAAACATTGTGTTTTCGGGTTCATTCTTCAGTTGAATCTCATGCAAGCAATATGTCAAAACCCAAACAGTATGATCTTCACTATCTTAAAGAAAATTGTCGAAATCAACTATTTATTGTACGTAAATGTGAACAAATCCTAAATCCATGCTTTCCCATGAACCGATTATATATAAATTTGGAAGTTATGGAGTATGTAAAAAATAAAAAGCTTAATTATAAACAATATATAACAACACATGTGGAAGGAGATTGTGGTATACATAATTTCATAGATCAAGAAGTGTATATAAATTCTTTTTTTTAAATAAAAAACGCTTTTTCTCGATTTATTTTGAACTGTTTTATTTCAAATATTTAATTCATTAAAATTATTACATAATTCCCCACAACAATCTAAATATACATGTTGTTGCAACATAGATTTATCAAAATGTATTTTAGTTATTAATGTTACAATATAATTTCCATTACTGCTACCATAAATCACATTAAGTAAAGATAATATATTTTCATCTTTAATAAGAACTAAATAAAGCTCTTCACCATCGAAATTTTCACGTAACTGATATTTTACTAATCTAAATCTTGAATCCTTACATTTACCATATAAAAACGTTTTTGAATAACAGGGGATATTATTTATCTCAAAACAATCAAGGGTCGAAATTAACGTAGGTAATCTCGGTTCTCTATCAATAAATACTACATGTTTTCCTACTAACTGATCATAAAATGACATAGTCCAGCTAAAACCTGTTATTAAAAATCTATAATATCTTTTTCCACCATATCGTTTCCGAAATATAGATTGTTCATTTTTATCTTCCACATAAATGTTAAAATATTTATAATCATAATCAGCACATCTAAACTGATAGGGATGTTCTCTCCATTCCAAAAAATAAAACGTTGAATCGCGTGTTTTTTCTATCTCAAACAATTCAGCATGTAATAAATATTGAATGTCGGGATAAAGAATTTCATCAAAATCACGCTCTCGTACAGCCATTTAAATCTTTTTAAAAAAAACGTCTTTTTTTCTATTCATCGTAACCTATTTCCACTGAAACATTCACTGTATATTTCCACCGTATATTTAACTTGTTTAACACCCAACGTTTAAAACTGTTTAGTCTTGAAAGTTTTAATTCATCTGGATGAATCGGACACGGGTGTTTGTTAATACATCTTCCACAAGGATGTTTGTTATAATATAATCGGTTGAATCGTTCATCTGTTGTTTCTTTACGTTCCATAACAAATATATAAACAATTATTTTTTGTACTCTTATTTATACTGTTTCTTTTTTTTATGGGATTTTCTTCTTTAAATCTTTTAACATCGTATCTTCTTTAACAACCATCTCTTTAATCTACAACGTTTTTTTTTTGAATCTTTCCGCGATATATAATTCGCACACACTTCCCCACACATATTTCCGTTAAGACATTGTCCACAAGGATATTTTGAATAGAATAATCTATTATATCGTGCATCCACGGTTTCCATGATATTTTTGTAAAAACCCTTTTATTACATTTATATTTATATCCTACTAAATTTCTATTTTTTTTATTTTAGAATATCTGTCTTTTTTAATTTTGATTTTTCTTTTTATATTTTTTTTATATAAAAAATTATATATAAACGCGTTACCCCCATGTTATAACGTTATTTGTGAATGATGTCGAACTCACATGTACAGTATCGTGATTGTGATGAACATACCGGTAAACGTTATCAAAGAATAATTACTGATGGCTTTAACCCCTACAGAATTAACGATGAAACTAACTATTATCCAAGTCGTTTTCTAGCCAAAGAATTACACCACTTTACCTATGTTGTAAAGAAATGTCAACCTACGGAATTATGCGAATGTAATGAAGATATACCCTATGAAGATATACCCTCAACACCTCAAACATATTTCCTAGCTCTGGCAGTTAAAAAGAAACATGAATATGAAAATGATGAATGGAATTGTTCATGTCTGGGTGAAAACATAACAACAATTGTTGACTATGATGCTTCTGATCTTTTACAAAAAGAAATTAAACTAATAATAGATTCTAATAATTTCATGAAAGCTGTAGCATATATTCAATAAAAACTTTTTTTAAAAAAAAAAATTCGTGTTTTTTATTTATATATAAGATTAAATATTTGATTTAATCATATCTAGAACAAGATGAATCAAGAACAAGAGCTTGTGACCTGTGTCAATTATAGGGGTATAGCATATTATGACTATACTCCTCGTTATTATTCATGTCATTTTCTTCAAAAACATTTTCCTAACTATACGTATTTGGTAGAGGATTGTAAACCTGCTATACTATGTAAAAAATGTAATCCTCCATTTTGTTCGCCACCTCAAGTTTACGAACTAACTCTGAAAATTATTATACAGGGAGAAGAGAAGGGAATAACCCTAAAAACAATTCTTGAAACTAATAGTGATCATCTCGTGTATAAAACAATTAAACTAATAAATGGTAACGTAATAATTCCACAACAAATTAATTTGTAATCATATTTTTTCTTGTAATAAAAGTTTTACACAAAAATAAAAACATTCTGTTTCTAACAAGGTTTTTTTAATTTAAAAACATTACAACGAATGAAATATTTGTTTCCCTCTACCCCTATGGTCAATGAAATTGTAGGGTTTAATATTTAATATAGGTGTTTGAGTTTTTGCTAATTTCACATTACCATTATTAATATTTATATATTTTCCCTTCATTGATGATAAGAGGTTCTGTAAATTCTCCTCCGGAGCTCCAAACGTGTCTACTATCATCAATTTGAAATATCGAGGTCCTTGCCAATCTTTCAGATATAAATAATATCCATATCTTAACAACGAGGGAATCACAGGATCATAATTTACTAATTGTATGGGTTGAGCACGATAATAAAATGTAAGATAAGCATGAGATTCACATTCTCCAAAATCAATCATTGAACGCAACCACATGTTTGAAAAATAATAGAAAAAATTGATACCCTGTTTATATAGTTTTGCAAAAAATCTATAAAAGTAGGTTGTCAAACTATACATTTTTCACAAAAACGTTCAAAAAAATATTGTCAAGATGGTCTATTGCAGTTTCTGTTGTTGTGAAGTGAATTCCTTCTATCATTTTTTCATGCATTACAGATGTAAAGAATGCTTTGTAAACCATCATTATTGTTATCCCTGTAAACAGAATTACTCACGACTTATCTATAGTAGAATAGTTGAACTATGTGAATGTGATGATAGAATACAAAGATGGAAAAAAACTTATTTGGATTAATAAAATTTTTTTTTAAAAATACATTGTCTACCATTTCCAAAATTCATAAAACTTATGATTATAATTCGGATGATCTTTTTTCCATCCTCCTTTTTGAATTTTTTTAGAACGTTGTCGTTTTCGTATTCGTTTTTTTATTTTCGCTTTTTTATACATCTCCTACTCCTACACTTCATTTTTTTATGTTAACTGAAGTACAATAAGCAATGGTTAAAAAGAAAAAAACATCTATTTATACTGTTCTGTTTTTTGATTTTTTTAATATCTTTTTCTGAGACATATATAAGATTAAACTAAAAAAACTTTATCATTACTGAAACAATGTCCGTATTACGTTATATTAGTATATGTAGGAAAAGTATAACTTTTTTTGACAGCTCCACAGATACTGTTCAGTGCTATTTATCATGTGAATCTCTTCTTAAAGAATATCCTGAAGATATATATTTTGTAGAGGATTGCAAACCTGTTACAATAATTAAAACAAAACAATGTTCTGTAAAAAAAATTAATGGTGTGCCACAACACCCGTATGAAGTAACCCTGAAGGTTATCCATCATGGAGAATCTGGAAAAACACTAAAAATATTATCAGAGGACGATGTTCCTCATCTTTTACATAAAAATGTTAAGTTTATAAAAAATGACCAAGACATAATAATTCCTTCTCTTGTATAAATTTATTTAATAAAAACAATGTTATTTTTTATTACATGAATTTCTTTCTTTACTCTAAAAGTTTTTTTCTTTTTTGTCGATGCTTGTTCTTATAATCAGCTAATTTACGGATTCTTTCTCTATTCCATAATTTCCCCATTTTACCCTGACGTTTTCCATATCGATATAACGTGGACGGATCATATAGTCTGTCTTTAAAATGGTAGAAGTCATCAGCATAAGAACGAATGATTTCTCCCCCATATGGAAGCCAATCAAAAATACAATCTCTTGCTTCTTTGAGATAAACAACCCCTTGAAGAAATCCCAATTCTTTATCTTTTACAATTTCACGACTACATTCAAAAAACGATATTTCATTTAATTTAAGACAATTCTGTGCAGTAGTTGAGTAATTGATTAATTTCGCTGCCTCTATCATTTTTTCAGCATTTTCTGGATTACGTATTTGAAATGACCAAATCTTTCGATTGGGTATATACCCTGCCATCTTCAACAAAATAACTGATCATTTTTTTTTATGATATCGTTTT
This sequence comes from Chrysogorgia sp. JL179-B06, assembly GCA_035772405.1. Taxonomy (NCBI): domain Eukaryota; kingdom Metazoa; phylum Cnidaria; class Anthozoa; order Scleralcyonacea; family Chrysogorgiidae; genus Chrysogorgia; species Chrysogorgia sp. JL179-B06. The sequence goes on from JAYKKM010000266.1 coordinate 925,172, forward strand.
TTATACCCTAGGTTTTGTAGAAATGAAAAAAAATTTTTTCTCAAAAAAACTTTCATATAAATAAGCTGAAACTTTTCTTTTTCATTTATACGTAATTGTCCCTCTACAAACTTAGTTTTAAGAAAAAATGGCGACGAAAGAAGAAACTTCCGCTGGAGAACCCATACCCTTGAATGGTTCCCCTCTCATATGGGATTACAACGATAAAGGAGAAGGATACGCGTACGGTGTACGTGTACGGGATACGCATACGTCGAAAGTGTTTAATTTCGAGGACTTCAGACCCCCCAAACCTATTCAGGATGATTCTGATAGTGATGATAGTTTGAAAACATTTTGGGGTAGTGATGATGACGAAGTAAAGGAGGAAAAAGTATATACCCGTTGTGATATTAATAGTCTTCGACAGAATTTTCCAAATCAAAAATATATTTTACGACACTGTATATACTCTCCCCTGGGTAGGCTAGCTGGATATAAATTATATTTAGAAGTGGTAGATGGAGGAATTCTTTGTCCGCATAAATATCTAACAACAACAATGATAACTGATGATTCCATACTTAGTTCCATTAATAAAGAAATGTATTTAGATTAAATAAAAACAATAAAAAGTTTTGTTTTTTCAAAAAAAGTTATTGTGTGTTAAGTACATTTTATTTTTTTTAAAAATATATCTATTTGAAAAACACCAAATAATTTTTGGAGATATTTCCCTCTACAAATTTTATCATTTTTTTTAAAAATACCGTAACTAAAGAATATCAGTCATTCGGCCATAAGATGGCGACGAGGTAAGAGCTCCATGGCGGAAATTTCTATGATTAATTCTATAAACCCAAATTTGATTATTTTTATTTCAACATCGTAAAATCTTCCAAAAATAATATGGTTTTTTTGATGGTAAGTATAAATCACATCAGGTGAGGTATGATGGTCGTTTATAAAGGTTTTTTTTGAATTTTAAAATATCTATCTCATGAAATTGACTACGGTCACCTTGATTGACCTTCCTCTCTCTGGTCGTCAAACTCAAGGATAAACCCAAAAACTGGTCGTACAACAACACCAGGTTTCATGAGATAAATATATACAAAATTCAAAAAAACCTCTTGTATACGACCAGCTTCATATCCCCCTGATTTGATCACTGGTCGTTCTTAACAGGGTGACCACACCTTAAAACTATTCAACCCCCCTGGAAATTTGGGATTGTGCTGTGCTCTGATTGGTCCATTCAAATCATTCTTGATTCTGATTGGCTTAGAGCTCGGTTCCAATCCCAAACACATTGATATATATATATATATATATATTACTACTGTGGGTATAACCACCAACTAAAATTTCAACGCCTACCACCACCAAGTGTGCCCACTAGCCAAAACAAGAAACGACATAGAAACGTGACATGGTACAACCCACCATACAGCAAGAACGTTTCCACCAACATCGGCCAGACGTTCCTCAAAATTCTTGATGAAGAATTTAATGAAAACCACAGTTTTCACAAAATCTTCAACAGGAATACTGTCAAAATCAGCTACACCTGTATGAATAACATTAAACAAACTATCGACGGACATAACAAAACTATCCTTAAGACTGAGAATGACCAACATAAACCCAACGACAACGAATGCAACTGCAGAAAACGCGACAATTGTCCTTTACTTGGCCAATGCCTAACTAAATCTGTTGTATACCAAGCTACAGTCACCACCACCGACAACAAGCCTGACCAAACATATGTCGGCCTTACTGCAAACACTTTTAAAACAAGATTCACCAACCACAAATCCTCATTCAACAACATCGGAAAGAAACACTCCACCGAGCTAAGCAAGCATGTCTGGCAACTTAAAGATAAGCGTGTTGACTATAATATCAAATGGAAAGTCCTCAAGAAAGCTAGACCCTACAGCAATACTTCAAACAGATGCAGCTTATGTTTGTGGGAGAAATATTTCATTATCTGTCAACCTTCTCTGGCCACCCTGAACAAACGCAACGAACTCGTGTCATCATGTAGACATGCCAATAAATTCCTATTTAGAAACTTTGTAACGTAATTTTATAATTTTATAATTTAATGCGGTTTTGAAACATATCCTATGATAAGCCTTTCGGTCTGTTTTTGTTCATCTATTTTTGACAACCACTTATCTATTATACTAAATCTCAAGTGGATAGATTCATGTATATAGTATTACAAACGGTTAAAATTTTTGAAAATTCAAACTAACTAATGAACATTCAGAACTTTATTAACGTACTTCCTAATTTAGATAGCTATATAATCCTCTGTATAATCACATCTTAGTCATTAGACCATTTTATCTGAAGAGTACTGCACCATTTGCGTGTGGCACGAAACTAACTAGTAATAAAATGTCTAGTCACAACTGTTGAGTCTTTGAATTTTTACTATAATATGCTCTGGATTTCCATTGAGCACTCTTCCAACGGTTTTTACTACATCGTCTATAGTATATATACGCTCCTTTTGTGTCGAGCACTCTTCGTATCAACCTTTGACATGGAATCAACAAATTTTGACTACTCGACTAAGAATATCCCACTACCATCACAGAAGGATTATAAAATAAAACTAATCGAGAAAACAGAACTCCTCTGCAGACGGATGCGTTGGAGAGCATTCTTCTACCTTAATCCAAACCCTAATACCAAGAAAGAAGAAACATATGGATTTAATTCAAAAAGATCGCCACCTCAAATTCCGCAAATGCTTAACTTTGAAAACAGACTAATAAATATGATCAATAACCTTAAGTTCAGAAATATCAACTGCAGATTCCAAAACCAACTATCTTCAGATGCACGAAACATCAACAAATCCAACGAACTTCTCGTCCCTGCTGACAAAACCACCAACTTTTACAAAATGGACACCACTTCCTACAACGATCTCCTACATAAGAACATTACTAAAACGTACAAGAAAGTCGGTTCTACAGCCATTTCCTTCATTGAAAATGAAACCAAATCTATTGTTGAGCAATTAAACCTCGATGACAGAATCAACATCACTGCCAAAAGAGAAGCCTTCATCACCTTGAAAGACCACAAACCCAACTTTGCTAACAGCCCTACCTGCCGACTCATCAATCCCACAAAGTCCGAAATTGGTAAAATAAGTAAACAGATCCTCGACAGAATTAACAAGAAAATTATTAACGCCATTAACCTCAACCAATGGAAAAACACAGCCTCCGTCCTGACCTGGTTCAACAACATCGTAAACAAAAACCAGTACTCCTTCATTGCATTCGACGTGGTTGAATTTTACCCATCAATCTCACTTGACCTTCTGAATGCTGCATTAGATTTCGCTTCTAGCTATGACAACATCACGGAAGATGAGAGACAAATCATCATCCACGCCAAAAAATCATGCCTATTTAACTCAGGAGAACAATGGTGCAAAAAATCATCATCGAACTTCTTTGATATCACCATGGGCAGCTATGACGGTGCTGAATCTTGTGAACTTGTCGGTTCCTTTCTCCTCCACCTCATCATCATGAAACACGGCAATAATTTCGGTCTATATAGAGATGACGGCCTCGGGATCATTAAAGGATCTCCTCGCCAGGTTGAATTAACCAAAAAAGACCTGTGCGCCATTTTCAAAGAGCACGGTCTGAAAATTACCATCGAAGCCAACAAGAAATCAGTAGACTTTCTTGATGTGACCCTCAATTTGACCAGTGGTAAACATATGCCTTACACCAAACCTAACAACGTACCCTTGTACATCCACAGCAAGTCTAACCACCCACCTATAATTATCAAGAACATCCCAGAATCCATCAACAAACGTCTCTCTGATATTTCATCTGATGAAGAATCATTTAACCGTGCAACACCCTTGTACCAGAAAGCCCTCGAACATAGTGGGTATAACCACCAACTAAAATTTCAACGCCTACCACCACCAAGTGTGCCCACTAGCCAAAACAAGAAACGACATAGAAACGTGACATGGTACAACCCACCATACAGCAAGAACGTTTCCACCAACATCGGCCAGACGTTCCTCAAAATTCTTGATGAAGAATTTAATGAAAACCACAGTTTTCACAAAATCTTCAACAGGAATACTGTCAAAATCAGCTACACCTGTATGAATAACATTAAACAAACTATCGACGGACATAACAAAACTATCCTTAAGACTGAGAATGACCAACATAAACCCAACGACAACGAATGCAACTGCAGAAAACGCGACAATTGTCCTTTACTTGGCCAATGCCTAACTAAATCTGTTGTATACCAAGCTACAGTCACCACCACCGACAACAAGCCTGACCAAACATATGTCGGCCTTACTGCAAACACTTTTAAAACAAGATTCACCAACCACAAATCCTCATTCAACAACATCGGAAAGAAACACTCCACCGAGCTAAGCAAGCATGTCTGGCAACTTAAAGATAAGCGTGTTGACTGTAATATCAAATGGAAAGTCCTCAAGAAAGCTAGACCCTACAGCAATACTTCAAACAGATGCAGCTTATGTTTGTGGGAGAAATATTTCATTATCTGTCAACCTTCTCTGGCCACCCTGAACAAACGCAACGAACTCGTGTCATCATGTAGACATGCCAATAAATTCCTATTTAGAAACTTTGTAACGTAATTTTATAATTTTATAATTTAATGCGGTTTTGAAACATATCCTATGATAAGCCTTTCGGTCTGTTTTTGTTCATCTATTTTTGACAACCACTTATCTATTATACTAAATCTCAAGTGGATAGATTCATGTATATAGTATTACAAACGGTTAAAATTTTTGAAAATTCAAACTAACTAATGAACATTCAGAACTTTATTAACGTACTTCCTAATTTAGATAGCTATATAATCCTCTGTATAATCACATCTTAGTCATTAGACCATTTTATCTGAAGAGTACTGCACCATTTGCGTGTGGCACGAAACTAACTAGTAATAAAATGTCTAGTCACAACTGTTGAGTCTTTGAATTTTTACTATAATATGCTCTGGATTTCCATTGAGCACTCTTCCAACGGTTTTTACTACATCGTCTATAGTATATATATATATATATATATATATATATATATATATATATATATATATATATATATATATATATATATATATGCCAATAATATACCCAGAATCTTATCCCGGCATTACCACCACCATATATACAGAACTCGTGACTAGGCTCTCGGCAACGGCTTCCGTAGCTCAGTGGTCAGAGCACTGCACTAGGGTCGCGGGGGTTCAATTCCCAGCCGGAAGGCCTTAAAGTTGCATTTTTCGCAACTGGTCCCGGTTTGGTCTTAAAATGTATGTATTCCAACACTCGAAATTTTCCTTCACCATAAATCCTTTCAACATGTAGTTTGATCGAGTGAAATGCCAAATATTACCTATAATATACCCACAATCTTATCCCGGCATTACCACCACCATATATACAGAACTCGTGACTAGGCTCTCGGCAACGGCTTCCGTAGCTCAGTGGTCAGAGCACTGCACTAGCATCGCAGGGTCGCGGGTTCAATTCCCAGCGTTGCATTTTTCGCAACTGGTCCCGGTTTGGTCTTAAAATGTATGTTTTCCAACACTCGAAATTTTCCTTCACCATAAATCCTTTCAACATGTAGTTTGATCGAGTGAAATGCCAAATATTACTTATAATATACCCAGAATCTTATCCCGGCATTACCACCACCATATATACAGAACCCGTGACTATAGGCTCTCGGCAACGGCTTCCGTAGCTCAGTGGTCAGAGCACTGCACTAGCATCGCAGGGTCGCGGGTTCAATTCCCAGCCGGAAGGCCTTAAAGTTGCATTTTTCGCAACTGGTCCCGGTTTGGTCTTAAAATGTATGTATTCCAACACTCGAAATTTTCCTTCACCATAAATCCTTTCAACATGTTGTTTGATCGAGTGAAATGCCAAATATTACCTATAATATACCCAGAATCTTATCCCGGCATTACCACCACCATATATACAGAACTCGTGACTAGGCTCTCGGCAACGGCTTCCGTAGCTCAGTGGTCAGAGCACTGCACTAGCATCGCAGGGTCGCGGGTTCAATTCCCAGCCGGAAGGCCTTAAAGTTGCATTTTTCGCAACTGGTCCCGGTTTGGTCTTAAAATGTATGTATTCCAACACTCGAAATTTTCCTTCACCATAAATCCTTTCAACATGTAGTTTGATCGAGTGAAATGCCAAATATTACCTATAATATACCCACAATCTTATCCCGGCATTACCACCACCATATATACAGAACTCGTGACTAGGCTCTCGGCAACGGCTTCCGTAGCTCAGTGGTCAGAGCACTGCACTAGCATCGCAGGGTCGCGGGTTCAATTCCCAGCCGGAAGGCCTTAAAGTTGCATTTTTCGCAACTGGTCCCGGTTTGGTCTTAAAATGTATGTATTCCAACACTCGAAATTTTCCTTCACCCTAAATCCTTTCAACATGTATAGTTTGATCGAGTGAAATGCCAAATATTACCTATAATATACCCAGAATCTTATCCCGGCATTACCACCACCATATATACAGAACTCGTGACTAGGCTCTCGGCAACGGCTTCCGTAGCTCAGTGGTCAGAGCACTGCACTAGCATCGCAGGGTCGCGGGTTCAATTCCCAGCCGGAAGGCCTTAAAGTTGCATTTTTCGCAACTGGTCCCGGTTTGGTCTTAAAATGTATGTATTCCAACACTCGAAATTTTCCTTCACCATAAATCCTTTCAACATGTAGTTTGATCGAGTGAAATGCCAAATATTACCTATAATATACCCAGAATCTTATCCCGGCATTACCACCACCATATATACAGAACTCGTGACTAGGCTCTCGGCAACGGCTTCCGTAGCTCAGTGGTCAGAGCACTGCACTAGCATCGCAGGGTCGCGGGTTCAATTCCCAGCCAGAAGGCCTTAAAGTTGCATTTTTCGCAACTGGTCCCGGTTTGGTCTTAAAATGTATGTATTCCAACACTCGAAATTTTCCTTCACCATAGATCCTTTCAACATGTAGTTTGATCGAGTGAAATGCCAAATATTACCTATAATATACCCAGAATCTTATCCCGGCATTACCACCACCATATATACAGAACTCGTGACTAGGCTCTCGGCAACGGCTTCCGTAGCTCAGTGGTCAGAGCACTGCACTAGCATCGCAGGGTCGCGGGTTCAATTCCCAGCCGGAAGGCCTTAAAGTTGCATTTTTCGCAACTGGTCCCGGTTTGGTCTTAAAATGTATATATTCCAACACTCGAAATTTTCCTTCACCATAAATCCTTTCAACATGTAGTTTGATCGAGTGAAATGCCAAATATTACCTATAATATACCCAGAATCTTATCCCGGCATTACCACCACCATGCATATATACAGAACTCGTGACTAGGCTCTCGGCAACGGCTTCCGTAGCTCAGTGGTCAGAGCACTGCACTAGCATCGCAGGGTCGCGGGTTCAATTCCCAGCCGGAAGGCCTTAAAGTTGCATTTTTCGCAACTGGTCCCGGTTTGGTCTTAAAATGTATGTATTCCAACACTCGAAATTTTCCTTCACCATAAATCCTTTCAACATGTAGTTTGATCGAGTGAAATGCCAAATATTACCTATAATATACCCAGAATCTTATCCCGGCATTACCACCACCATATATACAGAACTCGTGACTAGGCTCTCGGCAACGGCTTCCGTAGCTCAGTGGTCAGAGCACTGCACTAGCATCGCAGGGTCGCGGGTTCAATTCCCAGCCGGAAGGCCTTAAAGTTGCATTTCTCGCAACTGGTTCCGGTTTGGTCTTAAAATGTATGTATTCCAACACTCGAAATTTTCCTTCACCATAAATCCTTTCAACATGTATAGTTTGATCGAGTGAAATGCCAAATATTACCTATAATATACCCAGAATCTTATCCCGGCATTACCACCACTCGTGACTAGGCTCTCGGCAACGGCTTCCGTAGCTCAGTGGTCAGAGCACTGCACTAGCATCGCAGGGTCGCGGGTTCAATTCCCAGCCGGAAGGCCTTAAAGTTGCATTTTTCGCAACTGGTCCCGGTTTGGTCTTAAAATGTATGTATTCCAACACTCGAAATTTTCCTTCACCATAAATCCTTTCAACATGTAGTTTGATCGAGTGAAATGCCAAATATTACCTATAATATACCCAGAATCTTATCCCGGCATTACCACCACCATATATACAGAACTCGTGACTAGGCTCTCGGCAACGGCTTCCGTAGCTCAGTGGTCAGAGCACTGCACTAGCATCGCAGGGTCGCGGGTTCAATTCCCAGCCGGAAGGCCTTAAAGTTGCATTTTTCGCAACTGGTCCCGGTTTGGTCTTAAAATGTATATATTCCAACACTCGAAATTTTCCTTCACCATAAATCCTTTCAACATGTAGTTTGATCGAGTGAAATGCCAAATATTACCTATAATATACCCAGAATCTTATCCCGGCATTACCACCACCATATACAGAACTCGTGACTAGGCTCTCGGCAACGGCTTCCGTAGCTCAGTGGTCAGAGCACTGCACTAGCATCGCAGGGTCGCGGGTTCAATTCCCAGCCGGAAGGAGTAGTATAGAAAGTGGGGCTACCAGCGCAGTTTTCCATTTTTCGTGCTTCGCACCCAAAATTGAAAACTTCGCTGTTAACCCCACTTTCGAGACTACTAAAATGGTACGAAATAAAATTCGTTAAGCAAATTAGACTACTAAAACGGTACGAAATAAAACTCGTTAAATAAGTTAGGCTCGAGAACCATCGCACGTATAGACCGCAACTCTCTTTTACGACTGGTCATCCTTTTCCCGAGTACAGTGTGTCTAAACCTCTCGTCTAGTTCCTTACGTTCTAAGATACTCTTAGCGAATAGTTGTCGTTTGATCTCTCTAACCTGATAGGTAAATAACAACTCTGTGTTGAGTCTCATTATCTTTTCCTCTACTGATTCCACACGTTCTACGCTACTATTCAGGGTTACAGTGCTCATTACTTTGTGTGAGCACTGTAGCCTGGAGAGTAGTGTAGAACACGGCTATATAAGACAATGCATCCGGAAGAAGTGACACAGCTGTGTCGTTTGTCACACATTCCGTCTTGACTAGTAAAGAACATAGTAGTGTAATACATTGTATTCGACTCGCTAATTAGATAGCGCTGTCTCCTTCATTCGGGGGTTTCCCCTCGGGGGTTTCCCCTCTAGCCATATGGCTAAGTACGTGTTTACTAGTTGTTAGTCCACCCGATAACAACCCTAAACAAGGGAGGTAGGGGGATATGTATGATATAAACTTCTCTACATCTCTTTTAAGTAGTTGGTCAGTGATCAACTCTTTTTCTAGCTTTTCAGGTGATTCAATAGCGTTGAACCCTCCTAACGCATGGGCGAACTTGCTTATTAAAAGATCACAGAGAAACACGTTCGCTTTCTCCATTCTTTTTACCTCCCATTCTTCGTATATCTTGTTGATGACTTTATCTGAAGCCTTTTTGAGATAAGCGACAGATTTGTCTATCTCACCGTCCTCTGAGAGTCTTCTTAGTTCGTCTCGTTTCTTGTCTACATCAGTTTGCGGGGTGTCGTCAACTTGTGACGTGTCGATTTGTGGTTCATCAATCACTTCCTGTTCTGCTTCTCGTATGTCTTCGATGAGTTCGTCAATTGTCTCAGTATTTTTTGTCTTACGTTTTGGCATGTCCTATATAATATGTGGTATGTTTTGTTTTCGAGGAATAACTAATTCGTACGAGTACGGGTGTCTTAGAAATATCTCCAATCTTGCGTACTCGTTGTCTTTCAACTGTTTTATTATTTTCTGAATTTCCTCTTTATCGACTCCGTTAAGATAATCGTCTACGATGATTTTTCACTATATTCTCGACCTTATAAACGTCGTCTTTTTTGTCAACAGCCGACAACTCTTCTTCGTAGAACTTACCAATGATAGGTTTCCCTTCATAGTCCTCTATCTCGTATACGGTAGGGTCACCACGTATGACCTTCGTCACTTTGAATAGCTCCTCAGTGAAGTTAGCCTCATACCCTTTTGTGAAAATACTTTTGTACTTTGATATCCTGACAGTCTCACCTACTTTGAACTTTGGTAGTGGGCACACACCGAAATGGTGTCCAAACAACGTCGTCCATACTTCGTTTTCGTTTTTCTTGCTCACATCTTTAGGTTTCATAAGTATAGTACTATGTTTGGTATTGTTATAATTTTCAACAAACTGGTCTAAAATGTCAATCCATTTATACGTTCCTTTACTATAGAAGTACTTCCACATAGACGTCTTAAGTGTTCTATTAAACCGTTCCACGACTGCTGCCTTTTTGTCAGAGTTCGTGCTAAAGTACTTTACATTATGTTTCTCCAATATATCTTTCACACCAACGTTGTAGAATTCCTTACCATCATCAAACTGAGCCAACTTCGGATACTCGCCAAATCTAAACTTAGCCTTCTCCAATAACTCTGTGACAGCCTTAGTCATGTTTTTGTGTCTTTCCTGTAGACAGGTATAGCAAATGCGTACCTACTAAGGATCTCAGTGGCTGTTAGTATCCAGTAGTAGTAAGTACCCATTGTTATTGTGCTTGTATTTACCCATATCAACTAAATCCATCTGTATTTGCTCACCTAGATAGTCAACAAACGTCTGGCTAAACTTGTGTCTCCTAACAATCGGTTTGTACCTGGTGTATGTGTCTTGGGATTTTAACCAGTCCTTTATCTTTGCCCTACTAACACTTATTCCATCTTCTTGTGCCTTTTGGTACAGCCTCTCGGCGGATTGGTAACCAGTTGATGGATTATAGTAAATGTCTCTTACTTCTTGCTCTATGTTCATATACACTACATGATGTATAAATCTAACAATACTTCACCAACGTTGACACTGTTATCGTCCTGATCTGTTATATTGAATTCTAGTTGGTTGATGACTCCTTTATTTATTGGGATCTTTGACTCAATATCAAAGAAATGTTGTACAGAGCCCTTTAGTGTCTGTACGCTAGTTATTGGCAGTACTGTGATACAATCGCTCTTGCTACCATTAAATATGTTCTTAGATCTGTCCACGATATTAGATGTCACTTGTATATATTTCAGTCCTCTGTTAACGTTCACAACGTTAGGACTGGTTTTTGTGGTGGCTATTGTAGTGTTTTCGTCAAATCCTAAGAGTTGTCCAAATTTAAACAGTTCTATTTGTTGGTCAGTTGTTATCGTACACGTTGAGTCATATTTGTTAGCTACTAGCTTGACTTCTCCTAATTCTTTCAAGTCGTCGGCGATCATTTTAAAGGTGTGATACCCAGGGCTAAAAACGTGGTCACTACTGTTATAGCTTATTTTGTCGTTAACACCTGAGGTTACGTTAACGTAGTTCCAAAAGATGGTCGCCTTTTTAACTAGTAAGTAAGGGTCTGAGTTAGTTGCTAGAATTGACTCTTGTAAGTTTATAGTTTTTGTCGAGCCACTAATCAACGCTGACACTCTGATCATATAATGTACTGTATGTTACGATGGACGAGTTTAGGATAGAGTATCCTTACGCTGACGAGAGTAGGTTTTTTCTTGATGATGATGATGACAACATGCACAAACACATATTCTTCGTGACGAGAGATAACAGTGGTGATGTTGCGATAGACTCGAATAGGTTTAAGAGTAACTCGGAGTACACTAAGTATCTAACGATAAACAAACCAGTAGACATTGATGTGTTGATCAGACGCTACTATGGGGACAACTATGACAAAGCGATTAAGAACTCGAGAGACGCTATCAAGAAGGCTAAGTCAGACTTCATAAAAAAGTATCCTTACGCCACACTGGCCAAGTTTTGTTTCGAGCCTATCCAAACACGACAAGGTGACGTGACAAGGGTCGATATCTACTTCATCAACAACGACATATTGTCGACTAATATTACCAACGCTATATTTAAAAATGACAAGAGTATGTGGAAGTGGCTGCACAATAGCAAGTTCCCAATAATATGGCTCTCTGGTGGAACTATCCAACCACTATCAAAAGGTCGCAAGAACCACTGGGGACTTTGGGATGGCTATCCAACGGAAAACGTGTTGAACTACCCAGTGAATAACTTTAGAATCTTCGTTAATCAAAAGAGCTACTTTCTCTCAAAGTTACCAATATTACAAATCACCACTTCAAAGACAAAGTCAAAGTGGGACGACAATGAGAGCTACTATAGGGTTGTGTTTGCAACATATTGTGCAAGTTTCTGTTGTGGAGTGTCGTTACAACACTTATCACCTTCACAAGAAGTCCACCCTGTTATCACAAGTGTAATGAGGTTCCATCTATACTTTACCATTAGAAGGCTTCTCAGAAGGATGGAAGGTGGTGAGAGTATTGGATCGATAAGTAGAGAGTTCGATGCTGGAGAATTGTACGGTAAGACAGACAAGATTCCTAGAAAACACTACTACCACGGTAAAGTCCTTGCTGATGGTACAACAGGTGAGGAGAGAGTCTTCACGATTAACGACGTTAAGAACGACTACAAACGATACGTTCCTCTGGTGTCGAATGGTCTCACCAACATTGGGCGACAATATCTAAATCAGTCCATAGAGGCCTTCGTTTACTCTACACTTGGCGCACAAGCGAGGACACGTGTGTCAGTCGTTGGTGGTTCTGCAGGTAGTCTAGAGACTCAACAAGAATCTCGCAAGTTGGTGGAGGATAGTGTTATTAACTATGACGTGTCAACGTGGATTCTCAACATGAACAAGTCGATTAGAGACACTAATGTTGTCCAAAATCTAGCACTATCACCGTCTACATGGTTAATGCCAAGTGGGTACAACAACCTGCTAAAGACTGCTACACAGAGTATGAAGTTTGGAGTAAATAGTGGGCTAAACTACGCGCCAACGACGGAGGCCAAGAAAGTTCACCAAGAAGGTGGAGAGCATCTGGAGACACTTGATAAACTACCAAAGGTGACACCTCACCTGGCGACACCAAATGTGACACACCAAGGAGAGCACCTGGAGACACTTGATAAACCACCAACACATCGCATGGCGACACCAAATGTGGCACGCCAAGAACATCGTCTGGAGGTGACACCAGATAGCCAAACGACAGAGTTAGGGCTAGTTCTAGGGGTTTCGGCTGTGTCTAGCTATTTAATAAGCAAATACATGTTATAGTATAATGAGTCTAAGTTATGGATTTGAGGATAGAGACTACGAGAGCGATAAAATATTAAGAAGAGCGAAGAGACATCTAGACAACGATCCTAAACTAAGCGTAAGTGGTGGAAAGATGTTTGGAGACATAGACATGGCACTCTCGACGCTCAAAAACATAGCAGATCCAGTCGATGATTTGGATGCTATTAGTAAAAAAGTGTTGGAGTCCATGTATTTGCCACAATACTTTAAAGTGCAGTCTTATAACGTTATATTCGATTTTAACACCACAAAGCACACCGCGAATACAGATATGGCACAATTTTACCACAGTGGGACAAATAAAGTGAAAGCCATTGGAAACACACTAGTGCAAAGTATTCAATCCTATGGTCCTATTATTGGTACTGACAGTGGTCATAGCTTCCTATCCCCTACAATAACCCAATATCAACTTGAGGTTGGAATGCATTTTAACTGTCCACGTATGCAGTACTATGACATATCCATTTTTGTGGTAGCGAGGTTAGCCAAGAGGGTGCCTACGAAAGATTGGGAGGCGATTGTCTCAAACGACGATGGGTCGTGGGATAAGTTCGTAGGATACAAGGGTGGTACAACTGATAAGTTATCGTATGGTGGTGGTCTCCCAGCGAGGGAGTACACGTGTGCAATCCCAAATAATATTGACACCACTAAGAGGCATATGATATCAATATATTGGCAGATGGACAACTCACATATTAGGGTCAACAACGTAAGGTCAACAGACTCAGACTTCACAGCTAACTATAACGAGATAGGATATCCTTATGGAACAATATTTGCAATACATCGACCAAAAGCGCTACTCGCACCCTACGCGTACCCATCTCTGATAGAGTTCTACGGTATGAAGATCATCTCTGGTTACATGACAAACCGAGACGTTTTAATAGTTGGTGGGAAAATGATGGACGAATATAATATAAAGTAAATTATAGGACAATGAAGAAATCAGTTGTTGATTTTAACCACATATCGAAGGATATGGCAGAGGAAGAGACACTAGAGCTCAAACGGTTCTACGCGCACTACCACAAACTAGAAGTCTGTTACAAGTGGAAATATAAAAGGTTGAAGAAAATTAAACTATCGTTAAATATGGCTAGCATAGGGTTAACGACAGTAGGGATTGTAGCTGGGTCGGTAACCGTCAACCCTTTAGTCATGGCTTGTATTAGTGTGATCATTCAAGGCTACTTGGCTAAATCCAATCTAGCAATTAGAGTAGAACATTGTAAGTTCGCACACACTAGCTACAAAAAGATATTGACACAATTAGTATCGTATCTGAGAGGTCTTCCTTATAATGAATCGATACTTCTCTCAGACGTTAAAGTTCTAGATGACATCGTGACTGACCTGTGCCCACCAATTGATGGAATGGTGAAAAAGTATAGTAAAATATACGATGAGACTAACGCTCTAAATTAGGGTAAGACATAAGGGTTAGACCCCTTAAAGTGTGTAGTTACATATGGTCTACGTATAAGAATCAGGGATGTGTGCTCTTATATTCTCATCAAAACTAGAGTCAGTCGACAAGTTCCAAGAGTATGTACTCACACAAGTATTACCATCAATTAGGAGCTCGTTTTGACCAACACCCCATTTTGGGGTATTGGTCAGATCACGTGTTTATGCTAAGCGGTTGCTTTCTTAATAGAACTGCTATTTTAAACATAAAATAAAACATGTAGTATAGTATATGGTAATGAGTCTAGTAAAAAAGTTCAACTTCGAGAACAAGTCAGTCACAACTATCAAGGAAGGAGACAATATATGGTTCTGCGGACAATCGGTAGCTGCAACGCTAGGTTACACTGACACTAGTCAATCTATTAGAAAACATGTAGACGACAAATACAAGACAAGCTATTGCTTTTTAAGCCCCGTCGTTTCGACGCCCCCTTTGAATACACAACCACACACAGTCTATATATCAGAACCAGGAGTATATGCTCTGATATTCTCATCAAAACTAGAGTCAGCCAAGAGGTTTCAAGAGTGGGTATTCACAGAAGTCCTACCGTCTATTAGAAAGACGGGTCAGTACACACAATGCAACCAGTTATCAATAATGAACGAGACAAATTTACACTACGACATTGTAAAATATATTAGAGAGTACCATCCAATAATAACCATTCCAGGACTTGGTGAGTATCAAAACACAACGGCTAGAAGAAAAGATGGGTGGAACAAGGGGTATGTAGGTGGACAACCAGATTTGATAGTTCCACAACTACATAATAGATATAGTGGGTTTGCTATAGAGTTTAAAACACCGAAAGGTAATGGGGTTATTAGGAATAACCAGATGAAGTCATTAAAGAGACTAATTGATCGCAAGGGTACAACACATTACTATCATCAAACCAACATGAGGTGGTACATTTCATAGAGACATATATGAGGGACTCTAGAGTTCTGTGTGAGTACTGCAACAGGAGATTTAAGAGTAAAACCACTCTGTCTAATCACCAAAGACACTTTCATCGAATACTATGAGATAATCTGTGAGATGGTCTGTGAGGTCATCTGTAACAAGACACCACGTATAATATAGATGACTGACAGTAGCGAGGGCACACCTATTATAACGTCAGTAACAAAGATCAAAGACCCTAAGAGAGTAGAGGCAGGCAAACGTTTGGCTGCTATATCTAAAGCGGCAAAAGAGAGGAAGATGAGAGATCTAGAGAGTGATAAGTGAGAGAGAGGATGATGGTTTTAATTATGGATACGTAATAGGAACTATAGGAGTGGTTGTAGCTGCCGGCTCACTGTATTATACGATGAAGCAAGATAAACAAATGGTGACTGTTAATGAGGAGTCTAAGAACGTTGTAATAAAAAAGGAACCACCACGTACCCTCGACAGCTTCGATTAATAAAACATATTGTATAGTATATGACATCAATAGACAGGAAAGAATTGATGAACGAGCTATATGATGCAGCCCTTGTGACTGCTGGAGCTGTAGCCGTGTCCATGGCATCAAAGAAAGTGCTAAAAGAACCGCTAGGCACTCCCGAGTCAGTGAAGGGTACTATAAAGCTAGCTACTGCTGTAGGCGCTTCCACGCTACTCATTAGGTGGGCGCAGAGTAAGAAATACCTACCTGTGGACCCGTTCTCGAAATAATCTAACGTAATACATAATGGCTAGTGTGGTAGCAGGTGGGTTGTTCAACGCTATAGCATTCGCAGGAGCTGGATTTCTATTCAGTAAGCTAAACCATACCGGTTATGAGACAGAGATAAAGAGACACAACAAAGCACTGGAAAGTCTTGCGAGAGCGAAAGAAAAGTTCTACGAGAATGAGATTCGTCAGAGAGATAAAATTCAAGGACTAAGACAACAACTGTCAGATGCTAATGCAGACATAAACGACACAAACCACGCTCTAGACCAACTAAGACAAGTACTGACGATACAGTATGATGGGAAGACATTTAGTAAAGAGCCTGAATTATCAGACTATTACAAACCTTCAGACGAGATGAAAGAATACCAAACCATATTCGTAGGAGCTGTTGGGTTACCCATTGGGTACTTGGTGTATAGAGTGATCTAAACATAACTATATGTATAGTATTATAGTAATGAGTGCTAAAACTTTGAAGGAGATAGCGATGGAAGCAGACAAGAAGCTCAAACACGACGCACTGAAGACAAATACATATAATGTGTTGAGTACACTTTTCGAGAACCAGAAGAGACACAACAAAGCATTGCTGGTACTATGTGAGAATCTTATTCGCCAGGTAAATGATACCGAAGAGTTGAGACTACTATTGTCAGACACTCGATATCACGACACAGCGCGATGAGAAGACATTCAGTAGAGACTCTAAGTTAATCTAACTACACCTTCTAGAGCGACATTTAAGTTGCTACACCACTATATCTTAGACTCTGATAATAATCTAAGGATATAGATAGTATAACAACTTAAATGACTGAGCAACATCTAATGGTCGAGCAACGTCTAACAAGAATGATCCTTGATGGATGTACAATGGATGAGATTCTAAACTACGACAAACAGAAGGACCCAACACCAAAAAAGTGGGATGATACTACATACTGTCACGAGTGTAGTAACCGTAGAACCCGAATCGAAAACGGTGTGTTTAGTTGTAACAAGTGTGGAGAGACCACATACGGATACGTAAACAATTTCATACCTAATATTTGGATGTATAAGAAATCATCTCATAGCTATAGTAAATGGTTAGAGAGAATGTTGACTAGTAAGAGACTAGTTAGTGAGGATAGCATACCACTAGTAGTCAACGACTTTATAGAAATAGTAGGGTCTCTAAAGACAAATAAACTGATTGTTAAGAACATATCGAAATATAGTTTCTACGTTATTAGAATATGCTCTAGAAGGGGCATAGAACTGATAGGTGAGGTTAACGACCTCAAACCTGGCAAGATTAAGAAACGATTCGAACGTAACCTATATAACATAGTATATAAGGATCTAGGTTGGGACGGACAGGGAGACGTATACTACAACGAGTGGAATAAAATATATGGTATTATATAATGGGAAGACCTAGAATTTATCAAACTGAAGAAGAGTCTTTAAAGGCTGCCAGAGCACAAACCAAAGATTGGATGAAAACTCATAAGTGGGTGTGCGAGACATGTAATAGGTCATACCACGTAACCTCCAAGTATAAACACATCAAGACTGAAAAACATTTAAGAAATTTAAACAGCTAGTTCTGAACTATTTTGTAGTGTCCATACGCATAGCTAGACACGCCGTCTGGTAGTATATATCGCTTGTCGTCAAAGCAGCTAGGGACACTTTATTTATTTCAGCTTCCTTAGTTGGTGGCTCTTGCTGCGAATAGTTTTAATTATGTGAGACATTTGATCACCATTTGTTAGGACACTTTTGTAGTTGTCATGTCTTATGTTGTTTCTAATGGTACTCTTCTTGATACCTTTAGCAGTCTTCCCACCTTTTCCGTCCTCTTTTAGGTAGCTATACATTTTTGACCTTAAACCAACGAACTCAACGATGGGGACTCCTAATGTCTCATCCTTCATTTTACCAATAACCTTCTTGTTAGTTGGGTTGAAGTAGGGAGATGACTTATCATATCCACTAAAGTCGAACATTTCTTTGTTAGCGTGCATGTCTTTGTATACATCCTCCGTCTCAATCTCGTACATTAGGCTATCCGTGTCTGTGAATAGTAGTTTGGCTTTGTTGCCATATTTCTTTTTGATGTTATTGTAGTGGAAGTCGTACATCAATGTCTTCGATAGGTTTAGAATACACATACCTACATATGCTGGTCTATTTAGAGTTAGTGTCTCTTTGATCTTGTGAACTGCTACCAAGTTATTACCAAATATTTTACTGCTTATAAAGGTTGGTTTTGACGTTAGTTTCTTCAGTTTTTCCTCGTCTGTTACTAACTCCACATTCACACGCTTTCGTAGATTCTCCATAGTCTTTCCAAACACACTGTTATTCATAAGCTTGAAAAAGTCTTTCTCAAAGTCATTCTTTGCTTGGGTTCTCTTGCCCGTATTAAATTCGATATATTGTTTGAGCCATGGTGACTGATTGAATTGAAGTGCTCTATGTATCTTACCCTTCATTCCCAAACTCTTGTATAATTGTAGGTTTCTATAGTGAACGACGTACTTACTCTTATCGTTTAGGTTAGGTATAAGTTTTGCAACCTCTCCTATAGATATCTTAAACTTGTTTTGGATTGTCTTACAATAGTTTGACAACATATCACTACTTACTTTCATCCTCTCAGGGGCTAAAGGATAGTCGTTGTGAAGATCGTGCAACTCCTCTGGGTACTCTAAATCAACCTCGAGTATCAACCCCTTGTCTGAGTTGTTATATTTGTCTAGATTGTTGACGTCAAAACCTTCGACCCACTCAAATCCACCAGTCGGTAGATACTGGCTCATAGCCCAACCATAAAGATTATTAGCGTCTAGGTATACGATGTGTTTCGATGGTTTACTACAATCATACCCCTTCATGTATTTGTTATTAGCTTCTCCGTGTCTATGTGTTATACAGGAGACACCACCCCGCATTCCTTTCTCGATAAACTGAAACATATCAATGTTAGTCATCAACTCTAGTTTCACTCCTGTCATCTTTAGAGCAGCGTCCCACGATAGTCCAGGTGATGTGAAGTAATGACAAGGATCTAATTGGTAGTACTGTTTACACGTTCTTCTAAAGTTCTCGAATACGTCAGCCAATAGTAATACGTCAGACTTTAAGTATAGGTTGTGGTACTCACCCATATTCTCCACACCCATCGTCTTCCATACTTCTTGAGCGTGCTCGTAGTCTGTATCTGACACATGCTCGTCGTTTAGGATGCTGTAAAAACTCTCCTTTGACGGCAACTCAAGTTCGTTAAACTTATCAAAACTATCCATATGGTCATATGGGTACACACCTTTTCGTGACATCAACTCTAACTCCTTACCTTGAAATACTTCGGACGTGTACTTAAGACAATCTTTTGGTAGGTTGTTTACTAGGTTGACTAGACTAGAGCTCATGAATTGGAAACTATCTAGAAATACTAGATGTTTACCTAACATGAATGCCATATATTTCTCCATATTATTTGGTATGACGTTGATTTTCTGACCTAGCTTGCCTATCTCTTGCATTATGAAGTGGCTATCGTATCCTCTTAGATTGTGAAATATGACAGGTATCTTATCAGTCAGTCTATAGTTCCTATTACATAACTGATGTGCTGAACCTCTATATTTACCAGTGATATGACAATGATCTCTAACTCTCACGTCTCCACTTTTATATTTCCTATCACAAATATGACATTTAGTCGCTTCCTTGAAGTTAACCTTATCAGCTCTGGTCAACACCATGTCCTCATTAAAATGCTCCTTTCTAACTTTCTTGCAGTCTTTAACCTCCTCTAACATCTTTTTCATGAACTTCCTAACCGCGTTCTTACCTCGAAACATCTCTACTGGTTTACTATATTTATCATCATAACAGCACACTACTTTGTACCCATACCCGCAGTCCGTGTGTTTTTGGTACTCGCTAGTATACGATCCTGTGAGTGGTGTCACGTTGTCAACCTTCTCTGTGATAGCCTCGAAGTCTGCGTATATTACGAATGGCACTTCTAATTGTTTGTGATAATTTTTGTACTCGATAGTGTTGTCTCCTTCATCTGGCATCTTGATCGCTTGCTTGCCATTCACTACCATACAAACCTCCTTATGTTTCTCAAGAACGTCTCTAGTGCTGAAACATTGAAGACAGTACCTACAGAAATGCTTCTTGTTTTTGTGTTTAGTATGGCTAAACATAAATTTGTTAAAGTCTTTGATGTACACGTAGTGTCGCTTACTACCATTTGTTATTAGTAGTAGGTCTATATGGTCCTCGCGACTCTCCTCAGATACATAGATAGGGTATGGTTGCTTGTTCTCGTACCCAAACACGTTGATACTAATACCATTCTGCCTCTCTATCTTGTTGTACTGTTTTGTATTCACTGGAAATCTCACTCCCTCATAATTGACAGAACCCACGTTCTTCTTATGCTTCGATACTCTCTGTGGATCCTTTCCTACAGGACACTTATGCAACACATGGCACCACATAAAACACTTGTCATCGTTGTTCCTTATGTTGATTAAACCTTTCGACGCGTTCCTCAACTCTAATGGTAGCTCAATGTAACTCGATCCTCTAAGAGGATTATACACCACCACATTAATAAAGTGATCATCAATATTGTCCACAACCCACCCAGACCCTTCTGACAACCACACGGCAATACGATTTACTATCTCCTCACTAGCTTGCTTTGTAGCCCCACTAACATCAACACTACTAACCACTGTTTTGACTACACTATGGAAGAAGGCTGCCTTAAGCACAGACTCACCGTCACCAACTTGTTTCTCTAGAGTTACTTTCAATACCTCAGAAAACTTCAGACCTCTAAGTCTCTCTAACTCTTTCTGTAAAGTCGAGCTCACTACTTCCCTAGTCTTGACTAGTTGTTTTAGTGGATCCTTATTGTAGACCACCTCAACACTATACGATTTGGTATACCCTTTAAGAGCAACTCTCCTTTGTACAACAGTAGGACGTTTCATCTTAGCAATAAGACTAGTGATTCTCTCGTACTCTTTGTCTGAGGCCTCCTGACTTAATCGTGACCTCCTCACATATCGTCTAAGATCGCGTCTAGCCTTTTGAATTTCTCTAAGCTCTCTTTCTCTAACCTCTCTGGCTCTGACCTCCCTAATTCTGGTGACTCTATTAATGACGTTCTCTCTAGATCCCCTTCTAATAAGGTCCATCCACCCTAACGTTTTAGCGTCAGCGAGATAGTCAGACATCCTCTTTAAAAAACTCATCTTAATATTCGGCATAACTAAATTACCAGAACCCATAGCAGGATCACGCGCACCAACACTCGATAGTGTACCACTACGAGCGACATTACCACCCACAATAGGGTTACGTCGAGCACCACGTTTAAGTCCAGACCTTTTCATTAGAGTCGCTTTACTACTTAGTGTAGTCAAGTCTTTAGACCCTTTTAAATTACCAAACGAATTCAAACCACTTAGGGGTCTCAACTTTTCTGGAGAACGCAGCACTTTTTCCGTTTTTGGATTCCACATATTTGCTCGACTGTTATATGTGGAATCCAAAAACGGAAAAAGTGCTGCGTTCGTCAGAAAAGTTGAGACACACTTTCAAACGAAACCATCACCAGGACCCCCACCCAGACCCACCAAACGAAGCAAGTCTCACTACACAACTAATATTTGAAAGACTATTTTGGGAAACATATAGAACGATTTTCGAGTCTAGTTTATTTTGTCTCGTTTTAACGAAATTTATTTTGTCTCGTTTTAACGAAATTAATTTAACGAAATTTATTTTGTCTCGTTTTAGTAGTCTTGAATATGAGGAGTGACAGCGAATTTTTAATTTTGGGTGCGAAGCACGAAAAATTGAAAACTGCGCTGGTACCCTCATATTCTATACTATTAACGCCTTGACGTCTATGCGCCCGCGATCATATTTATAAAGTGTATTCATATTTATAAAGTGTGTTCATATTTATAAAGTGTGTTCATATTTATAAAGCGTGGTCATATTTATAAAGTTTGTTCATATTTATAAAGTGTGATCATATATTCATAAAGTGTATTCATATTTATAAAGTGTGTTCATATTTATAAAGTGTGTTCATATTTATAAAGTGTGGTCATATTTATAAAGTTTGTTCATATTTATAAAGTGTGATCATATATTCATAAAGTGTATTCATATTTATAAAGTGTGTTCATATTTATAAAGTGTGTTCATATTTATAAAGTGTGTTCATATTTATAAAGTGTATTCATATTTATAAAGTGTGATCATATATTTATAAAGTGTATTCATATTTATAAAGTGTGATCATATATTCATAAAGTGTGTTCATATTTATAAAGTGTGTTCATATTTATAAAGTGTGTTCATATTTATAAAGTGTGTTCATATTTATAAAGTGTGTTCATATTTATAAAGTGTGATCATATATTTATAAAGTGTATTCATATTTATAAAATGTATTCATATTTTTTTTGTGCTGATGTTTTAATGTGTACCGATATTTTTAATGTGTATTTTCGTTATTTTATGGAGGTGTCCCTTGTGAGCCACCGTATTCCAGGGCTCCGTAGCATCCTATTAACTACAACGCTTCTACAGCAAATAATTCGAAAGTTGTTACTGTCAATCAGTTTGCCGTCTAGCCCATGCGAAATAGTCGAAAGAAGAATAGATCAAAGTCATTTAAGAACGCCGCGTCGAGTTCTGATGTCAGTGATTCAAGTTCTGATGAAAGCAGTTCTGCAACTTCTGATTCGTCGCCTGAAAAAAAACGAAAACGTAGGAGAAAGAGAAAGCATCAAAAAAATATGAGAAGGAAAGGCAAATCTGCACCCCACAAGAAGAAACGACGCCGAGAAAACTCGTCCAGTGGCAGTGAGTATAAACACACAGTGCATCGACAATATGCCTTATTATACCGCCAGGTGAAGAACAGGTCTGTCAGATAAGTCAGAAGGCCCACGTTAACTACTTGCAACACGAAATACCACCAATTCAGAAACCTGAAGACTGTTCTCTAGAGGAACTTGTACTACAATCGCACTATAACAATGCGCGCAAATGTCTTAGATCGACCTCAAGGCTGCGTATAAATGTTGTTGAATTTACTGCCATTTATTTGTGCTGAATATAAACAAAGATATGTACTGTATCATTTGACATTACTCGTTTAGCGTGCGATTTTACTTTCGCGGATGTTTTTTGATTAATTTAAAAGGTGTATGTTTGACATGTTCTTTGAATAAAATATATGAGAGGGAATGAGGGTTGTCGAAACTGATCAACATCTGAAATTATTTTGACACGTGAAGACGAACAACGCCAAGAAAATCGCACGCTTAAAGGTTGGGTTACAGTCCCTTCTACGCATGTGCGGGGTTTGTTTACGTTTGGCTTGTTTTGTTTATGTTGGAGACTCCACACCGGAAATGGCTGCTATATAAGTGCGTTGTTTTTATCGCAAGCGTATAGAACAATATGGTGATTTAAATCCTTTGATTTCGAATTCCAATCTATTTTGCTATGCTGGTAGAGATGTCTCTAAACTGTATTTATTTCACACGCACGACTACCCTGGGTGCCAGAGGTTCTTCCACGCTCGTAGGTATAACGGGGCGGGCGGGAGGGCGAGCGAGCGAGGCGGGCGTGCGGGCGAGGCGGGAGGGCGAGCGGGAAGAACCTCTGGACCAGTGGGCGATTCTTCTGATCCCGCCGAACCAATCAAAATGCTAAGATGTACATTTTTAGTCAGAAATTTGGATGTAAATTCTGATTGGTCAAAATAAAAAAACTATCTAACGAGCAGTTTATAATGGTAATTGAACTGAGTGGAGTGCAATTTGGTCTGAAATCAAACGCGTGATTACAAAATCGCACGACCGCGTAGCGGGAGTGCGATTTGTAATCGCAAGTTTGATTTCAGACCAAAATTGCACGACACGAAGTTCAATTGCCACTTTATTAGATCCATTTTGAAATCATACCATTAAAAACACTATGCGACAGCGGAACCGGAAACGGTATTTAATTTAAACAAAGATCATGTGACAAAAATGTCATGTGACAAAATTCTCTAGAGCGTGTAAGTTCTACGTTGTCCAAATAATTATAAAAACAAAAACAGAGATTAGTCAACTACAAAGTTCAATCGTCGTCGTCCGATTCAATAATGTAAGCCCTTCGTTTCTTCCGTGGTTGAGGAAACTTGGCATCTTTTGAGAACTAGTAATTGATGGTGCAACCCGTGTAATTTTGCATTTGGGACCGACGAAGAGCTGCTGGGGAAAGCAAAATTTGGTTGAAATATAAATGGAAATCCAACAGGCTGAAATCCAGGATTGAAGGATTGAAACTCGTGAGCTGATGGCTTTGTTGTTGGAGGTGAGAAGAACTTGAAGTTGAAGAGGCGTTGATAGACGCCAGTGGTGCTCGTTGCACGATCGATTGTTTGGAGATTTCTGTATTATTTTGGTTGGAGATTTCTTTGTATCCACTTATGATGTGAAACAAATCTTTTCTTTGGTTCTTGAAAACTCCCTCGCTCGTACGATGCTTACTGCACAATTGTTTTCCTTCAAATGACGCTCAATGGAACTTTGCATTATTCTGAGAGAATCTGGCTCGTATTAAATCTTCGCCGTCCTTTTTTTCACCTCTGCGTAGAACTTACAAAGGATTTTGTCAAGTTCTTCCGGCGCCATTGTTTCAATGTTTGTGTTTTCAAGATGACGGGATGTGCACCAGCTTTTGAACACGTTCATACATTGTTTTGTCGAGCGCGAGGTATTTTTATTGACAGCAAAAGACTTCAGTTCTTCTATGTCTTTGTTGGCAATTACTAGAAATCTGTAAACATCTATTTCTGCATGGTTTTGGCCTTCGTTTGTTGGTGTTTGTTAATTTGTTTTGGTTTTGGTTTTGCTGGACTCCGGAGGACGTGAAACTTCAGCAATATTTGAGAAAAAAATCAGTTATATTTTGGTTAAAGGTGACACCAAAAGATGACAAACACTCTAACTTCTAGTTCTTCACTTTCAAGCAGGTCATTGTCATCATCAAGAAACTGTAAGTAGTTGAATTTGTCCATTTTTATGAAGAAAAGTGGATTTTTAAAAAAATCACAAAAAAAAATGTTGTGTCTTTTTTTTACTGTAGTTTGATTGGTTAGTTTAATTCAGTGATTAAAGCTGATTGGTTGTTTTTGGTTCAGTGTTTAGATCTGATTGGCTGAAAAAAGATGCGATTTAAAGCCCAAAATAGTGCGATTCGTGATTAAATCGTACTGCTAAGAGCCAATCAGATTGCAAGTATCACCAGTGATTTCAAAATGGATATAATAATATTGGATATCGAGTGTTTATGTATCAAATTTCGACATCATCCAAAAGTTGACATAATTAGTCTCGAGTTTCATAGGATTCACAAACGCAAACAAACAATCCTGCTTAAATCCTGTTGTTGGTTGATCGTTTTAAACAAATTCGTTTGGTAAAATGACTTTACTTTCTCGCGATGATTTCTCTGAGTGTGTGGATAATGCTTTAAAGCATTTCCCCGAGGTTCGCCAGCTCAGTGAGAATCAAGCTGAATGTCTCTTCAATTTCATGCAACAGCGTGATGTCTTTGCCATGTTACCAACTGGTTTGGAAAATCTCTAATTTTCCAGCTATGTGCCAAGAGCTTTATGATATTGGCTACACGACTTTTCCGAAACAAGATGTAATGCTCGTGTTGTGTCCGTTGAATTCTTTGATCGAATCACACATGAAGGAATTAAATAAAAGGGGATTTCCGTGCGTGTGTTTGTCGAGTGACGAAGCGATCAAGCATAAGCCACAAGTTCTTGCTGGAAAGTATTCACTATTCAAATGAATAAATGTCTTCACAAGTCATGTAATGATAGCTGGCGTAAGATCGTATCAGGAAAATCTGTTTGGAATCGTAACGGTGTAACATGTGATTATTATACAAGCCAGTTTGCTCTAAAATCTCTTTAAATATTTTGTTGAAGGTTTATATTATGTGTACTTAGTTATCAAATAAATAGTTATCAAATTAAATGGGGTTTTAAAATATATAACGAAGCAATTGTATATGATGAACTTTCCGTAATTTGACCCTTTTATTATAAACTGTCAACAGATACAAATAGCGAAAGTGGACGGGTATTATATTACATTATAATTCTACAAATAATAATAATAATAATAATAATAAAATACGTATTAGGAGCATTATACAATAGTCTCAAGGCTCTTACAACAATATATTCTTAATGTTACTTATAAAACTAATTACAGTTTCATTAAAAGATAAAGCCTACTATATACCCGAGGGTATATAAACGATGAAAAACGATAAAATTTCCGCTTACACATTTCCAAAGCTCAAAAGGCTTCCCTTCAGACTCAACAAATAACTGAAGTGTCCGAATTTCTTGCGAACGACCGGGCATAGCTCTAAGATATGTAGCCAGCATAACAAAATCATGCAAATAGCGGGATTTTTCTACTCCGCTTGATTCGAAATAGTTGGTTCGTAAGTTCCGCAAAACTTCTAATATGTGAGCAAAATAAAATTTCTGCGCCGATTTCTTCATCATTCCTTCCTTTGACCGTCTAGAAAGTAATCTAGCCTCCTTCCCGAGCTGCCTTTGAACTCTCCTATAAGCCAGTATTTGGCTAGAATTAGATGCATCTGTTGGATTGTCGCAACAATTATACTTAACTACATTTATAGCTACAGTTAAGATAGAAATAATTGTAGAAGGCATCAATTTTCTTACGTTGTTAAGATAATTTACGTACTCGGAAACTAAAGTGACGTTATTGTACAGAGCTAAAGATAATTCTTCTATGTTTTTATAGTTCTTGCAGTAATGCATAAAACACATGATCCGTTCCACCATCTTATTGGTAGTAGTTATTGAAAAGTTTGTGGACTCTCGTTTTGGATTAAGAGGGCTCAAGTAAAATCGGCGTATGGATTTAAGCTCGCATTTCAAATTATCGGGCGTTTCCGCTTTTCCTAGCTGGCATCTTGACCTATCCTTAACGTCCTCGTTGTCTTCATCTGCAGGCGACGCAAAAGCTTCATTATCGTAACGTTTTTCAACGTGGGAAGATGTATTAGCTGCTACTAGCAAGTCGTCATCTGCAGGCGACGCAAAAGCTTCATTATCGTAACGTTTTTCAACGTGGGAAGATGTATTAGCTGCTACTAGCAAGTCTTCACGAGTTGATAAGCGATCTTTCGCAAACGGATAATTCGAAAACAAGTCATGCTTGCTTTCATGCGATTTCGTAGCGCTACCAGGACTACTGAAGGAAAATGTTTCTGGGATTTTCGTTTCGGATAACTCTTCGTCGCTATCACTAGAATTGTTGTCGTATTCAACTAGACAAACCTGGCTTTCTGGTCTGCTCTTTGAATTGCTGCTAGCCTGACCACTGTTCAGTTTGGTCTTCTTACTGCTCTTCGAGGTGCTGGCCGTGTTGGACGATGAATATATATATATATATTTTTATTTATTTTTATTTTTTATTTTTTATTTCGATTTGACAAAAAAAGAAAAATTAAATTCCAAACGTACAAATACCACACATAAATACTTTAAAGTGCCAGGAACCAACAACAGGGTTAAACCCCAATAACAGTGGCCCATTATAAAATATAAATAAAAATAAAAATAAAAATAAAATCAGCAACACTGTGATTGCTTTTGCGTATTTAGAACAGAACAATTATGACATTTTGGACATAAGCATGAACTAAATGATTTCTTACTAACGCCATGTAAAGTACTTTTCTTGTATCAACGTGATTGAACCCTGTTGTCCCTCTTCTAATGTACCCCAAAGCGTTGTTAGCCCTTTTTGAAATTGACAAAACATGCGCGTCCCACTTCAGATCGCTTTTTATTAACACCCCAAGGTCTTTTTCACAGTTAGTTTTTTCCAAAGGTATTCCCCCAAGAGTATAAGAAAATATAGTAGGCTGAGTTTTGCGATTCACACTTACTATAGTACATTTCTTACTGTTTAAAAGCATTTTATTTTCACAACTCCATATGGATGTTCTGTCAATGCTAGTTTGCAAGTCCATACAGTCCGATGCAGTCCTGATAGTTTTATAAATCTTAGAGTCATCGGCAAACAATACCATCTTTGCATCCGAATTCTCCATAACGCTGTCAGGGAGATCATTGATAAACATGAGGAACAAGAGGGGTCCCAAAATCGACCCTTGAGGTACACCGGAGAGCACCGGCAAAACCCCCGAAGTTGATCCAGGGATAGTTACTTGCTGACGGCGATCAGATAGGTAATTTCCAAACCATTTCAATAAATTACCGTCAATTCCAAAGCCACTGATTTTGTCCAATAACAAGGAGTGGTTGACTTTGTCGAATGCTTTTGCAAAGTCAAGATATATAATATCAGTCTGTTCTGCACAATCCAAACTTCTTCCGATTTCGTCTATTACTTGTAACAGATGGGTAGTACAAGATTTTCCTTTCAGGAAGCCATGTTGGAAGTTATGTAACTGATTGCTAATATGATTTATAACTCGATTAAAAACACACCTTTCAAGGATTTTCCCAATATTTGACAACAAAGAAATGGGGCGATAATTTTGCACATTTGAAGCAGGACATTTCTTTAGAATTGGTACAATGTTGGCTAGTTTCCACTGTTGTGGGAAAATTCCAGTGTGCAATGATTTATTAAACAAAAGACAAAGGGATTCCGATATTTCTTGAGCACATTCCTTTAGGAGTCGAGCTGGGATTTGATCAGAACCCTGTGCCTTGGAGGGATCTATAGATAGTAACAAAGCTTCCACTTCCATTTGATCTAAAACAATTTCAGTGATTGTAGTATCGACAGTTGGCATAGGATTATCACCCACGAGAACAGGTTCTTCCGATTTATCAAAAACCGAATGGAAATATTCGTTGAACAGCGTCGCCTTCTCATCAGGTGTTATAGCAGGGTCCCTCACCATTTGATAAAGAAAAAAATCATCAATTATCTCACAAAAGAGCAGGGCCTGAGCAGGGTTACTGGCGCTTGCGTGGAGAATTTCTATTATCGATCAGCTGACGTAGGTCATTGTGTTCGATCAGGCCAAATGATCCACTGAGGTATGGGTTGTTTTTCTTAAAATACTTTTGATCTTCTAGGGTGGCGTTTTTGCAAATTATCTCATTAGGTTTTAACCATGATCGTACTGTGCTTTTCGATGATTCTGGGAAGAGTGTTACACATACTTCGATGAAACAATAGAACTTTCTGTTCTCTCTTTCGACAAATCGTAGAGAGTCCATTGCCAGTCTGAAACATAAAATAAGTAAATAGGGTTAATATTTATCAGAAGGATACTGTATGACATTTCTCGAACTATGAATATCGGTATTTCCTCCCTAGGAAAACCCTTTCGAATCATTTCAGTCATTCGAGAAATGTCATGGCCTTCTAATAAATATTAACCCTAACCCTAACCCTAACCCCCGTAAACGTTCAACCGTGAACGTTCAACCGTAAACGTTCAACCGTAAACGTTCAAAAGTAAAAGTTTAGTCGAATTGATTGGTTTCCATTTTCTTTCAGACTTGCCAGTTATAACGGAGGATTTGCAAAAAATAAGGAGGGGTGCATGCTGTCGACTTTTTTAATTTATCACAATGCATGGGCGTTTTGTTCCCCAGTGTGCCTCGGCAAACTGTGAAAGGATGGTTGCGACAGATTGGTCGACATCAAACAAAGGCAGTTCCAAGCGACACTGCGTATTTCAAATCACGAGGCTGGCCTTCATGCAGATATATTATTTCAGAAGACGACCTTCGCGCTGTTTTGGAATACTCGAAAACACGACCAAGTATGGTTTTTAAACGAAACACAGTCGCTATACTACCGGGTACGGATAACAATACTGCAGAAGTAATTATTCGAGGCGGAGATAGCAACTGCACTGTCCTTGGTGGAGATAGTAACTGCACTGTTCTTGATACAAACGCTATACTACCGGGTACGGATAACAATACTGCAGAAGTAATTCTTCGAGGCGGAAATAGCAACTGCACTGTCCTTGGTGGAGATAGCAACTGCACTGTTCTTGATGCAAATGACGACATCGTTATGGCGTCATATATACATTCTCCTCCTGCTGTAGAGTTAGAGAGTGACACAGGGCAAGTGGATGATGACGTAACGAAGTCAGCATTTGCATCAGGAGTGCATTCGTTGTCTGTAGCAGATACAGGTGAAATTCAGCCCGAAAGCCTAGATATTGACTTGGAAGCTGAAAATGCTCCGTCACTGGACACACCGGTCCGTGTTTCTGGGGAACATTCAGTAATTAAACAATACTGCAGAAGTAATTCTTCGAGGCGGAAATAGCAACTGCACTGTCCTTGGTGGAGATAGCAACTGCACTGTTCTTGATGCAAATGACGACATCGTTATGGCGTCATATATACATTCTCCTCCTGCTGTAGAGTTAGAGAGTGACACAGGGCAAGTGGATGATGACGTAACGAAGTCAGCATTTGCATCAGGAGTGCATTCGTTGTCTGTAGCAGATACAGGTGACATTCAGCCCGAAAGCCTAGATATTGACTTGGAAGCTGAAAATGCTCCGTCACTGGACACACCGGTCCGTGTTTCTGGGGAACATTCAGTAATTCTTCAGCTTGGTGAAGAGAACAACTGCACTGCTGTTGATGGAAATGATGACATCGTTGTCCCGTCACCCAGACATTCTACGCCATTGAAAAGTAACGCTGTAGAAGTAGAGAGTGACGCAGGGCAGGTGGACGATGACGTAACGAAGTCAGCATTTCCATCAGAAGTGCATTCGTTATCTGTAGCAGATGCAGCTGAAATTCGCCCGGAAAGCCTACATACCTGTTTGCCAGATGAAAATGATCCGTCACTCGACTCTTCGGTTTGTGTTTCTGGAGAACATTCCGTCCCTAGCATGCAGTCTAATTCTGGAGTTGAATCTATTGCGGAGAGCAACACGCGCTCGGTGGGCAAAGTGGGTCTTTTACCGGAAGAAGCAATGAGCTACGCCGTGAAATTATCCTTGGAGAACCTGCGGGAATTCTACAGTGTAACCGTGCATCCGTTGAGGCGTGGTGGTCGTTTTTCCCCGTCTACACTAAATAGGTTCTTGGAGAGGGTCAGTTGTTTCCTGAACTTTTGTCGTCTGAAGAAGCCAGACCGTTCGTTAGATTTCAATGTGGTCAGCGATATTGAACTTGTCCAATCGTACGTCGACTATCAGATGAAGGAAAGGAAACTATGCGTTTCTACGGTAGTAAGAACTCTTACAGTCTTGATTAATTTGGCTAGATATGTTAACCGTTCGACTGCAAACGTAGAAACGTGCGTGGATATTGTCCGTCTGGGAAATATACAACGTCAACTGTCCAAAGAAGAAAGGAGCTATCACTTAGCAGTCAAGGCTGGCCTTGTTGGTAAAGTCAACGGCGACTTCGCGTATTCCCATATATTGGAAACTGTAAGGAAACTGCGTGAAAAAGTGGAGACGACGTGTGGTTCGCCGGGGCACTCACGAATACTACACGATTTCGTTCTGCTATCACTGTATATAACCAGCATGTGTGGAAGGTCCAAAGAGCTTCGTACGATGCAGATCTATGTCGAATCGGAAGTGGGCCGACCGTTTCGTTTCGATTGGAAAAAACGGTACAACGTTCTAGTGGTTTCAGCAACCGACGGTCGATTTACGATTTACGAAAACGATTTTAAAACGTTAACAACCCATGGTCCATCGAAAATGGTTCTCGACGATTCATTGTGGCTTATTCCGTTTTTAAAGTCCTATCTCGCTGCAAGGGGGAATCTTATTTGTGGAACTGCATCATCTCATCCGTACTTATTTGTAAGTCCAAAGGGCGGGCCGTTCAGTTGCTCGTTCTTTAGCAGCTATTTGGCTGACATATTCGAAAGAGAAGTTCGTATCCGCGCTGGAACAACGAAATTACGCCACGCCTTGGTAACACACGTTCTTTCAATGCCAGAGTCTGAAAGTCTGAGACTTCGCGAGAGTCTGGCATCGTTAATGCGCCATTCTTTGAAACACCAACGTTTGACATACTGTGACATTTCCAGGCAGGAACGAACGTCTATGAGCAGAGAGCTGTTGAATAGAAGTATCGAAGAAGCCGCCTCTTTGGATACTTCTATCCAAAGAAAACCATCGGCTGACAATTGTGCTTGTATCGGTGATTTGTGCGCGTTGGTAGATGGAGCCAGCACTTGCGTTGGAGATGCGACCATCTTCGTGGCGAAAGTTATGAAATTTTCGGATGACGAAAAGGACGTTCTCCTTATGGAATTTGAAAGTGCTTCAGACAGCGAACCAGTTTACCGTGCAAAGGTGGACAGTAGCAGGTGGGAATCTGTCGACTCCTTGGTTTATCCAATCGATGTTGTGTTTAACCACGAGAGACACTTATACGAATTGCGTTCAACGGTTGAAGAAATTTACCGTGCCGTGTTTCCAGAAAAACTTTGACTTTTTTTTGAACTTGGCTATATTGAAAACAATAATAAGCTATATTGAAAACAATAATAATTTTAGTACTAGAAGTTTTTATCAAAAGTGAAGTGTTCTGTTAAAAGCATAAAAATCAATGTTTGCACGTTTCCTTGAAAAATAAATTGAAAAATAAAAAACAGTTACGTCGCCGCGTCAATTCTGGGCCGACCCACTGACCAGAAATAGAATACTATTTTTTTTGGCCTTATGATCTATATTTAACTGTGCCCACAAGCACGCAACTGACCAGCGGTTTTTATAAGAAATAACGTTGACGCGCACAGTAAAAGATGACACGCGCGCTAACCAGAAACAGAATACTTCATTTTTTCCGCCTAAATGTGAAAACGAACAGTAACGGTGGAAGTGTTAATTAATTTAATAAAAGGTTCAAATTGTCTCAAATTGGTTCAAATTGTCTCATCAATATTATAATACAGTAGGTAACTTATTAAAAGTGCGTTCTTTTGGTGTTTCGCAAAAGTTTGAAAAGACTGCAGGAAGAAAGACAACGTGGTGTTGCGTAGCGCACATAATGCCTGCCGCTGATTCGGTAAGCATTGCGTATACCGAAAATCATCGTCCACGAAATCCTAAAAATCGAGTGTGTGAACCACATATAATACTTGGCCCAGACCTCTGTAAGATTAGTGAGCTGCTCGCCTTACGGCTCCGCAGCAATAATGTTTGAATAAACCTAATATAGTTTAAACAAAAGACAGAGGTAAAAGTTGGTATATGTGTAGAAGTCGATACTTACTTGTTACTTGTTCCCCAAATTACGGTTCCCAAAATTGTCGTCTTCGCCCATCTCGATGTTTTTGCTCTTGGTGTGACCGTCTGCACATATA
The DNA here is from genome assembly GCA_035772405.1 of Chrysogorgia sp. JL179-B06. Classification (NCBI taxonomy): domain Eukaryota; kingdom Metazoa; phylum Cnidaria; class Anthozoa; order Scleralcyonacea; family Chrysogorgiidae; genus Chrysogorgia; species Chrysogorgia sp. JL179-B06. The sequence goes on from JAYKKM010000266.1 coordinate 959,046, forward strand.
TGGAGCTATATAAATGTTAAAATAAAATTACGCCTCGTAATGTGGCATTTTGATGTATGGTTTCTAAAACATGACGAATGTTTTCAAAAGGCGACCATATTATAACTAAAAAACTGCCGAAAAGGCTTTATGTATAATTATTTGTGTTTTTACGTCCGTTTTGATCGTTACTGTGTTCTTGAAAGCTGTCAAGCGTGAAGAAAACATCGATCATCGGTAATACCTTGGTACAGCCTGGCTTGCAGGGTACAACGTTTATATTTAGTTTATGCTACACAAAGTTATCTCTATTTACTATATAGCTTCAGATTAAACATTATATAAATGCTGAAATCGCAATTATTTTTCCAATCGGTCCAATTAGATTTACAAATTATACTAGTCGTCTAGTCTGTTTAAAACTTCTCAATTGAATATTCAGTTCAAGCCTGAAATTACACTAAAACAATTATTCACCTCGGTGATTATTATACGGTAGGAACTAATTTACGGTTTCGTTTCCATGAAAACAAAGTAACGTGATTCATTGGCGGCCATATTGGATGAAAACTTAAAACGAGGCACGCGAATATATATAATTTAAACAGCGCAATTTGATGCAAACTTTAATTACGTTTATCATGTTAAGTTGAATGGTAGAATTAAGTTCAATTTGCATAAACAAAAATATTGAGGGAAAATCATTCGCTAAACGTTTCCATTTATACGGTAAAGCTATAAAAATTTGCAACTTGATCAATATTTGCATCAAATTACGCTGTTTAATTGTTTATGTTATAGGTTACACATCAAGACGAATTTTGGATCGCGACAAGAGAGAACTCGGGACTAGTCTGCTTCAGGTTCCTGTGGGTTGTTCCCGAGTTCGAGGTCGAAATTCCATGCGCATGGTATTTTATTAAGAAAATCTTGCACTTTCCCAAGAACAAGTTGTGGTTAAAGACAAGGAAGTGTTCGCAGAGCTAGATGACGAATATGAGAAAAAGCCCTGCAGAAATGTTACCCCGAAGTAACGTAACACACCTTGGAAGGGCCTCTCTGGAGTTTCGAGCCCCCAAGCACCCATTCTGCCTTGCTTCGCTCTGGCAAACGCATCTGCCACGCAATTCGGAAGAATATGCATTGGCGTTGGAAATGCCCATCCGCGTTCTGTACATTCAGTTGCGAACGACCAGCGTTCCAACATCTCTTCTTCGTCGTCCCTCTTGACACCACGGACGTCTGCCAGCAAACGCCCGTATTGGTCGACGTCGAAAACGTCGAGTGTTAGGGTGGCTTGATCCATCTGAACTTCGCCACGGAGACTGATTAACTTGGCTTCCAGCCACTGACGTCCCTGCTCTGCAAAATGCTGGTGGCAGGGGACATTCTGACAAACCTGAAAATGCAAATACCATATATCAGCAAGAACCAGCGATTTCCCCAACATCGCAAACATTAACGTACCTCCTGAGTGTCGTAGCCAACGATCCTACATCTCTGGAGGCTGCCAGGAATGTCTGCGCGACTGCCCAGCTTGTTCTCTATGTTTTTCCAGAGCAAGGACTCGAGATCTTCCTCTGTAATCAGGACATCGTCGTCGTCCATCCAACCCTGGATTTCCTTTATTCGTATGCCGGAGAGTCCATCGCCATCGCCAACCCGATGTTCTGGGAATGTGGTTGTTAAAAAAGTTTGTACCTTTTAAAATAAATAATATAAATTGATGATGACACCTTATATGCCATTTATGGTTGCTCCCTATGGGTTTGTAATTGCACGCGAGAAATTTACTGTTAATTGGGAAATTGGTTACATTTATTTTTTACTAAAATGTTTCTCGAATCAATTCCCACAACAATTTGAAATTTGATGAAATTTCACGGAAAACGCAAGAAATGTCAAAGAAAATATGAAAAATTATATTTTAGACTTCGCGCGTGAATAACAATAAAGTAATTACGAGAATATCACTAATAATAGTGAAGGAAAATTTCGAGTGTAGTAATATATATATTTTAAGACCAAACCGGGACCAGTTGCGAAGGCTCGAATTGAACCCGCAGTGCTCTGACCACTGAGCTACGGAGGCCGTAGTCACGAGTTCTGTAGATATATAGTGGTGGTAATGCCGGGATAAGGTTTTGAGAATATCACAAGTAATATTTGGCATTTCACGCGATTAAACTACATGCTCTACATTAAACTACACACTCTAAATTTACCTTCACCATAAATCCTTAGAATATTTAGTCCAATATAGTTATGTAAAAAATATAGGGAGCCACCTTAAAACAAATCTATTTGTTTGAGCACTAAAAGTGAAAATGACGAAAATATTTACTTAAACATCTCCAACTGGGCGAGGCGAATGGACTCTGGCAGCGGCTGCTCATTTTCAATGCTCTCTTCGCAAACTCGGACGATGTCCTTCAAACCACGTGAACTGGAAGCTGTCGTGTACCCAGTCTCCAACAGCACCAAGCATGGCAACCTAAACACATTCCACAGCAGCAACACGTCTGAGGTAAAAGACCGCAACCGTCTAGACCACGCGTCGTCGTGACGGTGCTCTTGCCTCAGCTGGGTGAGCCACCGCGAAACGTGCAGGCGCTGCGATGAAGCGATGTAGTGGCACTGTTTGGCGATATTCAGATGAATCAAGTAGCTTAACGACGCGATGTTCTGGCTGGTGACCCCGAACATCCTCGTTAAGTGATCTAAAAGATCCCTCACAATTCCGACCACCCTTGGCATGAGGACGATGTTCGTCGAGATCAACGTAAGATGGGTCATCATGCCCCGGAACTGTAACTGCTCGACGCGCCTGCGACGCTGTTCCTATGAAACAAAGTTTTTATGTCTGTATCAGTCACAACCAAATTAAAGTTGTCAAAGTTAAACAAACTGCTCATTATGTTATACATACGTTTGGCAATTTTGGAATACTGACGAGTGCCGTGACATAGGTTAAAGCTCCTGCATCAATGAAGAACCTTTGTAATCTTCGAAACATTGGGTAGAAACGATCACGATGACCATTTAGTGTTTCCTGGAAAAGCTCTAAAAACGAAGTACTGACTCAATGTATATATCTACAATTAACTATCAACGACAAAAACTATTTTTGCTGAGCAGGTCACACACATGGACATCATGAAGTCAAACTAAAAATGTACAGTATACAACTTCCTCTGAACATGAAGTACACCTTGAACACACCATACACAGGCCTCAAACACACATTAAATATCCTTCGTCTCACCATGCCTCTCATGAATTTATAGTGTAACAAATATTATAAACTTCATCAAATTATTTTGGGACTGGCACACTCACTTCTATGAAGTGTATACATGATTTCAACAGACATATTATATAAAGCACTGCATTCCTGAATAAGAGAAAGAGTGTGTATGGTACATTAAAAGTTAAAAAACACTGGTATTAACATTTAACCTGTACGCCTGCATGCTTTAAGTGAGTTAAATTTAAGGGCCACTCATAAGACATAGTTTGACACTACTCTGGCTTTAAAAAGTTTTTTGAACGTAACTTTAAAAGTTACTGTCCATGATCCAACGTTTCAATACTCCAATCTAGTGTCTTCATCAGGGGTTATCATTGTAAAGTTAGGATCCCTATTTATACCCTCATAGAACCCGATGATGATGTTATCTATTAACAAGATGCAAATAAGTTTCTGGTAATAAACCACCGTCATTATGCCAAGCCTCCAGACAACGTCTCTGATGGTACAGTGGATTAGTGGTAATAACTTTTAAAGTAACTTTTAAAGTTACGTTCAAAAAACTTTTTTAAGCCAGAGTAGCGTCAAATTATGTCTGATTTATCACCTGGTTACGTTGGGAAATTATTTGTTGAACACTAATTAAGTTGAATAGCAACATGTTCACCAATGTGCCAGAAGTTTTTACTCATATTTAGGCCATAAATGGATGTATTTCTTTTCCAAATATGTTTTATTTTGAAATGGCAATTGAAAGTTAATATACAATTAACATATTGTCTATATTCATACCTGTATTAACATTGGAAAGGGACATATTCTACATTGTACAGCTTGAAGCTGGGAATTGGATTTATAAGGATTAAGACTTTTAGATACTAAATAAAGAAAAAACAAATTACAATATAAACTTTAAATAGGCATGTTTACAACACACATTCATATTTATTATTTTTTAGAAAAATATTTAAGACTTTGTTTTTATACGGTGGCCCATAACTGTCACGCCAAAAAACTTTAAGTCACGCCAAAAAACTTTAAGTCACGCCAAAAAACTTTAATCCACGCCCAAAAACTTTAATCCGCGCCAAAAAACTTTAATCCGCGCCAAAAAACTTTAATCCGCGCCAAAAAACTTTAATCCACGCCAAAAATCTTTAAGTCACGCCAAAAATCTTTAATTTAGAGTACACCAAGTAACACCAATATTAGGATACACCGCTGGACATACGGGCTCAACCGTGATTAACGTTTTACTGTTGTATATAGACGCTGTCTCATCCCTATGGCGCAGCAAGCTGGACAAATCGATGTTGTGTCTACTTGATGAGGACAGTATACCTTTGAAGTGATGATCAACCTTTGATGATGATCGACCTTTGAAGTGATGACCCACCTTTGAAACGATGATCGACCTTTGAAGTGATAATAATAGGCCCGGGTACATCATGTTAGGGGATCCGGCACTATATAATCAATCCACCTACATTAGGTCCCTTACCTTACTTATCCGTTTACACGATTCATTGGTCTCCCTTGTCATCCCTCGCTCCAGCCCACTTTAAGCCTCCCTTAGATCTAGCATCCCTTAGACACATTTCAGGGGTGCAACTAGGAATTTTCGAGAAACAGGGGTCCATGATATTAGGGCAAAGTTACTTTAGCGTCCGCATTTTCGGCTTTTTTATAGGTTGAATTAATATAAAACATATTCGTAAAAATGAGGGTAAAGAGTATGAACAGCCCCCCCCCCCCTCTAGTTGCGCCCCTGCATTTAACCCACCTTACACCCACTTAGACCATTGTAGCCTCTATTGGACCCTCTTAGCCTCCCTTAGACACTCTTAGACCCACTTAGCACCATTACACCCACTAATTAGCATCCCTTACACTCACTTAGCCTCCCTTAGACCTATTTAGCATCCCTTAGACTTACACCCACTTAGACTCCCTTAGACCCTCGTAGCCTCCATTGGACCCTCTTAGCCTCTCTTACACCCATTTAGCATCCCTTAGACACTCTTAGACCCACTTAGCATCCCTTACACCCACTTAGCCTCCCTTAGACCTACTTAGCATCCCTTACACCCACTTAGCCTCCCTTAGACCCACTTAGCATCCCTTACACCCACTTAGCCTCCCTTACACCCACTTAGCCTCCCTTAGACCTACTTAGCATCCCTTAGACCTACTTAGCATCCCTTAGACACTCTTAGACCCACTTCACCCACTTAGCCTACCATAGACCCACTTAGTATCCCTTACACCCACTTAGCCTCCCTTAGACCTACTTAGCATCCCTTACACCCACTTAGCCTCCCTTAGACCCACTTAGCATCCCTTACACCCACTTAGCCTCCCTTAGACCTACTTAGCATCCCTTAGACCTACTTAGCATCCCTTAGACACTCTTAGACCCACTTCACCCACTTAGCCTACCATAGACCCACTTAGTATCCCTTACACCCACTTAGCCTCCCTTAGACCTACTTAGCATCCCTTACACCCACTTAGCCTCCCTTAGACCCACTTAGCATCCCTTACACCCACTTAGCCTCCCTTAGACCTACTTAGCATCCCTTAGACACTCTTAGACCCACTTCACCCACTTAGCCTACCATAGACCCACTTAGTATCCCTTACACCCACTTAGCATCCATTACACCCACGTAGCATCCCTTACACCCACCATCCCCTACGCCCACTTAGCCTACCATAGACCCACTTAGCATCCCTTACACCGGCACTATATAATCAATCCACCTACATTAGGTCCCTTACCTTACTTATCCGTTTACACGATCCATTAGTCTCCCTTGGCATCCCTCGCTCCAGCCCACTTTAAGCCTCCCTTAGATATAGCATCCCTTACATCCACTTAGCCTCCCTTAGACACATTTAACCCACCTTACACCCACTTTGACTCCCCTCGTAGCCTCTATTGGACCCTCTTAGCCTCACTTAGCCTCCCTTAGACACTCTTAGACCCACTTAGACCTACTTAGCCTCCCTTAGACACATTTAACCCACCTTACACCCACTTAGACTCCCTTAGACCCACTCTTACATTTAGCCTCCCTTATACTTTACACCCACTTAGACTCCCTTAGACCCTTGTAGCCTCCATTGGATACTCTTAAAAGGATCCAAGGGGGGCTAAGTGGGTCTAAGGGATGCTAAGTGGGTGTAAGGGAGGCTAAGTGGGTGTAAAGTAGGTTAAATGGGTCTAAGGGAGGCTAAATGTAAGAGCGGGTCTAATGGATGCTCAGTGGGTGTAAGGGATGCTAAGTGGGTGTAATGGATGCTAAGTGGGTGTAAGGGATACTAAGTGGGTCTATGGTAGGCTAAGTGGGTGAGTGGGTGAAGTGGGTCTAAGAGAGGCTAAGTAGGTGTAAGGGATGCTAAGTGGGTGTAAGGGATGCTAAGTGGGTGTAAGGGATGCTAAGTGGGTCTAAGGGAGGCTAAGTAGGTGTAAGGGATGCTAAGTGGGTGTAAGGGATGCTAATGGGTGTAAGGGATGCTAAGTGGGTCTATGGTAGGCTAAGTGGGCATAGGGGATGGTGGGTGTAAGGGATGATAAGTGGGTGTAAGGGAGGCTAAGTGGGTGTAAAGTAGGTTAAATGGGTCTAAGGGAGGCTAAATGTAAGAGTGGGTGTAAGGGATGCTAAGTGGGTGTAAGGGATGCTAAATGGGTGTAAGGGAGCCTACGTTGGTCTAAGGGAGTCTAAGTGGGTGTAAGTCTAAGGGAGGCTAAATAGGTCTAAGGGAGGCTAAGTAGGTCTAAGGGAGGCTAAGTGAGTGTAAGGGATGCTAATTAGTGGGTGTAATGGTGCTAAGTGGGTCTAAGAGTGTCTAAGGGAGGCTAAGAGGGTCCAATAGGGGCTACAAGGGTCTAAGGAAGTCTAAGTGGGTGTAAGGTGGGTGAAATGCAGGGGCGCAACTAGGGGGGGGGGGGGGGGGGGGGGGGGGTGGTGGTGTTGGTTCGCGACCCCTGCCCTTTACCTAAAGTCAATCTCTTTGCCCTCATTTTTACGAATATGTTTTATATTAATTTAAAGCATTCTACCCATAAAAAAGCCGAAAATGCGGACGCTAAAGTAACTAAAGTAACTTTGCCCTAATAGCAATCATGGACCCCTGTTCTCGAAAATTCCTAGTTGCACCCCTGAAATGTGTCTAAGGGATGCTAGATCTAAGGGAGGCTTAAAGTGGGCTGGAGCGAGGGATGACAAGGGAGACCAATGAATCGTGTAAACGGATAAGTAAGGTAAGGGACCTAATGTAGGTGGATTGAATCCAACAGATCCTCGATTATTCGCGGACGACACAAACCTAACAGCTGCTGGAGAATGTATAAATGATGTTGAAACAGCAATGAACTCTGATTTAGAAAACCTTAGGAAATGGTTAATTGCCAATAAACTAAGTTTAAATGTAGCAAAAACGGAATTTATGTTGATTGGATCAAAACCAATGATAAAAAGTATTTCAGATAAGCAGCCAAACATTATCATAGACAACAAGCCAATTAAGCAAGTCTATAATTGCAAAACTCTTGGAGTGACTGTTGATCAGCATTTATCTTGGAAGAATAATACTGAAAATATTTGCAAAAAAATAGCATCAGGATTGTCAGCTCTTCGTCGAATAAAAGAATTTGTTGAGAAAGATACGCTTGTTTCTGTATATAATTCACTTGTTCGCCCATACTTTACTTATTGCTCTGAAGTATGGGATGTGTTCAATGAAACACAATCAAAACGCCTCCAAAAGCTCCAAAACAGAGCTGCTCGAATCATAATGAATATGAGCAATGATGTAGATCATCAGGTTGCTTTAGATGCTTTAGATTGGAAGCCACTTAAAACGGAAAGAATTAAGGCTAAGTCAAAACTTATGTTTAAATTGTTGAATAAAATAGGTCCTAAATCACTTACTGATTTATTTACTTTCAAAAGTGAAATAACAAATCATGAACTGCGAAATGTTAAAAGTACTCTTTGCTTGCCACAACCGCGAACTAATAGCATGAAAAAAAGTTTCATGTTTGACGGGGCGCAAATTTGGAACTCATTACCAAATGAAATTAGGGAGAGCAACTCCCTCGTGTCTTTTGAAAACAAAATCGCTACTCACATTTTTTGAATAACGTTTTTTGATAATATTTGTAAATAGATATGTTTCACTGTATACTTTTTCTATATTTTATAATCTTGTACAGTACCTATAACTTTCTTACTATATGTTACTATATACTATATCTTTGTAATCTTGTAATTGTGCACGCCCCTTGTGGAAATCAGCCTAGGTTGACAATGGTTAGCGTGTTTAAATAAAGTTTCTATCTATCTACTATATGACGGTACTAAACCACTATATGGCCCTAACATGATGTACCCGGGCCTATTATCGCTTCAAAGGTCGATCATCAGTTCAAAGGTTGATCATCACTTCAAAGGTATACTGTCCTCATCACACAACATCGATTTGGCCAGCTTGCTGCGCCATAGGGATGAGCCAGCGTCTATATACAACAGTAAACCACAGGTAAAACGTTCGTTTATCTCGCCAATCACGGTTGAGCCGTATGTCCAGCGGTGTATCCTAATATTGGTGTTCCTTGGTGTACTCTAAATTAAAGATTTTTGGCGTGACTTAAAGATTTTTGGCGTGGATTAAAGTTTTTTGGCGTGGATTAAAGTTTTTTGGCGTGGATTAAAGTTTTTTGGCGCGGATTAAAGTTTTTTGGCGGGACTTAAAGTTTTTTGGCGGGACTTAAAGTTTTTTGGCGTGGATTAAAGTTTTTGGGCGTGGATTAAAGTTTTTTGGCGTGGATTAAAGTTTTTTGGCGCGGATTAAAGTTTTTTGGCGGGACTTAAAGTTTTTTGGCGTGACTTAAAGTTTTTTGGCGTGGATTAAAGTTTTTTGGCGTGACTTAAAGTTTTTTGGCGTGACAGTTATGGGCCACCGTATTTTTAAGTGCTACTGCGATGAAGGGAAAGGTCCGAATTAGCGACGCAAGTGATGTAAACGTCAATTATACGTTGTAAGACGTTACGCTACGTTGTAAGACGTTACGCTACGTTGTAAGACGTTACGCTACGTTGTAAGACGTTACGCTACGTTGTAAGACGTTACGCTACGTTGTAAGACGTTACGCTACGTTGTAAGACGTTGCGCTACGTTGTAAGACGTTACGCTACGTTGTAAGACGTTACGCTACGTTGTAAGACGTTACGCTACGTTGTAAGACGTTACGCTACGTTGTAAGACGTTACGCTACGTTGTAAGACGTTACGCTACGTTGTAAGACGTTACGCTACGTTGTAAGACGTTACGCTACGTTGTAAGACGTTACGCTACGTTGTAAGATGTTACGCTACGTTGTAAGACGTTACGCTACGTTGTAAGACGTTACGCTACGTTGTAAGACGTTACGCTACGTTGTAAGACGTTACGCTACGTTGTAAGACGTTACGCTACGTTGTAAGATGTTACGCTACGTTGTAAGACGTTACGCTACGTTGTAAGACGTTACGCTACGTTGTAAGACGTGTTGTAGTTACGCTACGTTGTAAGACGTTACGCTACGTTGTAAGACGTTACGCTACGTTGTAAGACGTTACGCTACGTTGTAAGACGTTACGCTACGTTGTAAGACGTTACGCTACGTTGTAAGACGTTACGCTACGTTGTAAGATGTTACGCTACGTTGTAAGACGTTACGCTACGTTGTAAGACGTCACGCTACGTTGTAAGACGTTACGCTACGTTGTAAGACGTTACGCTACGTTGTAAGACGTTACGCTACGTTGTAAGATGTTACGCTACGTTGTAAGACGTTACGCTACGTTGTAAGACGTTACGCTATGTTGTAAGACGTTACGCTATGTTGTAAGACGTTACGCTACGTTGTAAGATGTTACGCTATGTTGTAAGACGTTACGCTACGTTGTAAGACGTTACGCGATGTTACGCTACGTTGTAAGACGTTACGCTACGTTGTAAGATGTTACGCTACGTTGTAAGACGTTACGCTACGTTGTAAGACATTACGCTACGTTGTAAGACGTTACGCTACGTTGTAAGACGTTACGCTACGTTGTAAGACGTTACGCTACGTTGTAAGACGTTACGCTACGTTGTAAGATGTTACGCTACGTTGTAAGACGTCACGCTACGTTGTAAGACGTTACGCTACGTTGTAAGACGTTACGCTACGTTGTAAGACGTTACGCTACGTACGCTACGTTGTAAGACGTTACGCTACGTTGTAAGACGTTACGCTACGTTGTAAGACGTTACGCTACGTTGTAAGACGTTACGCTACGTTGTAAGATGTTACGCTACGTTGTAAGACGTTACGCTACGTTGTAAGACGTTACGCTACGTTGTAAGACGTTACGCTACGTTGTAAGACGTTACGCTACGTTGTAAGACGTTACGCTACGTTGTAAGACGTTACGCTACGTTGTAAGACGTTACGCTACGTTGTAAGATGTTACGCTACGTTGTAAGACGTTACGCTACGTTGTAAGATGTTACGCTACGTTGTAAGACGTTACGCTACGTTGTAAGACGTCACGCTACGTTGTAAGACGTTACGCTACGTTGTAAGACGTTACGCTACGTTGTAAGACGTTACGCTACGTTGTAAGATGTTACGCTACGTTGTAAGACGTTACGCTACGTTGTAAGACGTTACGCTATGTTGTAAGACGTTACGCTATGTTGTAAGACGTTACGCTACGTTGTAAGATGTTACGCTATGTTGTAAGACGTTACGCTACGTTGTAAGACGTTACGCGATGTTACGCTACGTTGTAAGACGTTACGCTACGTTGTAAGATGTTACGCTACGTTGTAAGACGTTACGCTACGTTGTAAGACATTACGCTACGTTGTAAGACGTTACGCTACGTTGTAAGACGTTACGCTACGTTGTAAGACGTTACGCTACGTTGTAAGACGTTACGCTACGTTGTAAGATGTTACGCTACGTTGTAAGATGTTACGCTACGTTGTAAGACGTCACGCTACGTTGTAAGACGTTACGCTACGTTGTAAGACGTTACGCTACGTTGTAAGACGTTACGCTACGTACGCTACGTTGTAAGACGTTACGCTACGTTCTAAGACGTTACGCTACGTTGTAAGACGTTACGCTACGTTGTAAGACGTTACGCTACGTTGTAAGATGTTACGCTACGTTGTAAGACGTTACGCTACGTTGTAAGACGTTACGCTACGTTGTAAGACGTTACGCTACGTTGTAAGACGTTACGCTACGTTGTAAGACGTTACGCTACGTTGTAAGACGTTACGCTACGTTGTAAGATGTTACGCTACGTTGTAAGACGTTACGCTACGTTGTAAGACGTTACGCTACGTTGTAAGACGTTACGCCACGTTGTAAGACGTTACGCTACGTTGTAAGACGTTACGCTACGTTGTAAGACGTTACGCTACGTTGTAAGACGTTACGCTACGTTGTAAGACGTTACGCTACGTTGTAAGACGTTACGCTACGTTGTAAGACGTTACGCTGTAAGACGTTACACTACGTTGTAAGACGTTACGCTACGTTGTAAGACGTTACGCTACGTTGTAAGACGTTACGCTACGTTGTAAGACGTTACGCTACGTTGTAAGACGTTACGCTACGTTGTAAGACGTTACGCTACGTTGTAAGACGTTACGCTACGTTGTAAGACGTTACGCTATGTTGTAAGACGTTACGCTACGTTGTAAGACGTTACGCTACGTTGTAAGATGTTACGCTATGTTGTAAGACGTTACGCTACGTTGTAAGACGTTACGCTATGTTGTAAGACGTTACGCTACGTTGTAAGACGTTACGCTACGTTGTAAGATGTTATGCTACGTTGTAAGACGTTACGCTACGTTGTAAGACGTTACGCTACGTTGTAAGACGTTACGCTACGTTGTAAGACGTTACGCTACGTTGTAAGACGTTACGCTGTAAGACGTTACACTACGTTGTAAGACGTTACGCTACGTTGTAAGACGTTACGCTACGTTGTAAGACGTTACGCTACGTTGTAAGACGTTACGCTACGTTGTAAGACGTTACGCTACGTTGTAAGACGTTACGCTACGTTGTAAGACGTTACGCTACGTTGTAAGACGTTACGCTACGTTGTAAGACGTTACGCTACGTTGTAAGACGTTACGCTACGTTGTAAGATGTTACGCTATGTTGTAAGACGTTACGCTACGTTGTAAGACGTTACGCTATGTTGTAAGACGTTACGCTACGTTGTAAGACGTTACGCTACGTTGTAAGACGTTACGCAACGTTGTAAGACGTTACGCTACGTTGTAAGACGTTACGCTACGTTGTAAGACGTTACGCTACGTTGTAAGACGTTACGCTACGTTGTAAGACGTTACGCTACGTTGTAAGACGTTACGCTACGTTGTAAGACGTTACGCTACGTTGTAAGACGTTACGCTGTAAGACGTTACACTACGTTGTAAAACGTTACGCTACGTTGTAAGACGTTACGCTACGTTGTAAGACGTTACGCTACGTTGTAAGACGTTACGCTACGTTGTAAGACGTTACGCTACGTTGTAAGACGTTACGCTACGTTGTAAGACGTTACGCTACGTTGTAAGACGTTACGCTATGTTGTAAGACGTTACGCTACGTTGTAAGACGTTACGCTACGTTGTAAGATGTTACGCTATGTTGTAAGACGTTACGCTACGTTGTAAGACGTTACGCTATGTTGTAAGACGTTACGCTACGTTGTAAGACGTTACGCTACGTTGTAAGATGTTATGCTACGTTGTAAGACGTTACGCTACGTTGTAAGATGTTACGCTACGTTGTAAGACGTTACGCTACGTTGTAAGACGTTACGCTACGTTGTAAGACGTTACTATTTATTTATTTATTTAAAAATCTTTATACACGGTAACCGCATCAATCCAAAAAGGATTGTTTTTCATGGGGCCGTGTTAACTTACATGTAATTAATATATGATATAAAAATTAGATATATGTCTTAAAATTTGCTATGTTATTTACAATTAAAATTAATTATTTAAAGAGCTAAAAGTTTCAATATGTGTAAACAAATTTTAAGGTAGGGTATTCCACATTATGGCACCTCTATACCCAAATGTTCTTTTTAGGGCATTAGTATTTGGTTTTGGTAAATATAACTTATTATTATTACTCCTTAAGTCGTAACAATCACGATCCGACAATTTAACTAAGTGACTTAAATTTGAACTTCCACTCACGCACTTATCTACCAATGATAGCAGCTGTTCGTCTCTCCTACACTGAAGAGTAACCCAACCTAATTTGGTTAGGGTTTCTGTCGCAGAAGAGTAATAACTGTCACCAGTGATTACTCGACCTGCTTTGTTTTGTAACTTTTGAAGACGTTCTTTTAACTCATTTGAACAGTTGTCCCAAACAAGGGAGCAATAGTCAAAATGGGGAAGCACTAACGCTTTATATAGTCTTTCTAGACTTTCTTTACTAATAAAATTCTTGGCTCTGCGCAAAACTCCTATTCCCTTAGATATTTTCTTTGAAACATGATCAATATGGTTTTTCCAGGTAATTTTCTCGTCAATAAAAACACCAAGAGTTTTGGTGTTATCTACTCGTTTAATTGTTTCGTTATTTATAACAACATGTGGGTCACTTTTGATTCGCGAAAGTCGTTGCCTGGAACCAATGATCATATATTCGGTTTTTTTGATGTTTAATGAAAGTTTATTTGCTAACAGCCAGTCGTGTAGATAATCTAGTTCTTGGTTTATCTTTACTTCGATGTCACATTCTGAAGTACCGGTTACTGTAATATTTGTATCATCAGCAAATAAAGCTGGAGTGGAGTTCCTCAAACAATTCGGTAGATCATTTATATAGATTAAAAATAACAATGGACCCAAATTTGACCCCTGAGGCACACCAGTCTTCATATATTTCTTAGAAGACAGTTTACTTCCCACCTTACAGACTTGACCACGTTTATTTAGATACGAAGTGAACCATTGTAACTCGATGCCTTTAATACCGTACAACTCTAATTTTTTTATAAGAATGTTGTGGTCGACGGTATCAAAAGCTTTTTTTAAATCAAGAAATAAGACACCATTGATCAGACCACGATCAATATTAACCAACCAAGTGTCTGTTGTATTTAATAATGACGTGGCAGTAGAGTGACCTCTACGAAACCCTGATTGGCAATGTGCCAGAACATCATTCTGCATCAGGTATGAATTTAGTTGATTACAGACCAGTTTCTCAAATAATTTAGAAACAACTGATATAACTGAGATTGGACGATAATTGCCGCAATCTTCTTTATCACCGGATTTGAAAATCGGTGAGATTCGTGCTTGTTTCAAATCATCTGGAAAAACACCTTGAGCAATCGAAACATTAAAAATGTTAGTTAGGAATGGGACTGTTACATAGGATGAATCTTGTAACAATCTTGCTGGTATTCTATCAAGACCAGCTGCCTTACTTGGTTTCAGTTCTTTAAGGTGCTTTTCCAGGAGATTGTTAGTTATAATTGAAAATTTAAATTCATTGTGAATTGGTGTTACATAATCCGAAAACACTCTGTTACTTTCATCTAAGTTATTGGAAAGACTTTCACCTACTTCATTAAAGTAGGTGTTTAAAGTTTCAGCAATTTCTACATCGCTTGTAAATGTAGTGTTATTTATTTTAATTGAAGATATCAAAGTTGTTTTAGAGGAACGACCATGACGACCCAACACTAAATTGATGTTCTTCCACATTTCCTTTGGGTTGTTTCTGTTGCTATCTATAGTGTCCAAACAAAATTTCCTTTTGGCTGTTCTAATTAAATTGTTGACACGGTTTCGTTGTTTTTTATATGCTATGTGATGGCTATCACTTTTAGAGGCAACAACTTTTCTTTTCAAATAATCACGGTGGTTCATTTCATTAGTTATTGTTGGAGTAATCCAGGGTGCGTATTCACTTCTTACCTTACGTGTTCTCAAGGGAGCATGCATTTCAGAAATTAAAACAAAGGTGCCTTTAAAGAAATCCCATAGCGTATTAGGATCACCAGAATGCCAATCGCATTTATTAAGAGCAATGTATAAATCTCTTTTAAAATTTTCTTGATTGTAATTTTTAAAACTTCTACTTTCAACAAGCTTTGGGTTTTCTTTGGGTACCGCTATTTTAAAACATGCATAAATAAGACTGTGATCACTAATTCCAACATGCAAAACTCCAGAATTTAATAGTTTTTCTGGTCTATTTGTAGCTATGATGTCAATTAAAGACTCATGGTTACATGTAATTCTAGTAGATTCGGTGATCACTTGATCCATCTGATGAATATTTAAAACGTCAATTAATTTATTAGTATGGGAATGTCGAACATTTAAGGATAGATCGCAGTTCAGATCTCCAGTTAGAAGGATTTCTTTGTTATCATTATCTATCTCATTGAGAAAACACTCTACGTCATTGAGAAAACACGCTACGTTGTAAGACGTTACGCCACGTTGTAAGACGTTACGCTACGTTGTAAGACGTTACGCTACGTTGTAAGATGTTACGCTATGTTGTAAGACGTTACGCTACGTTGTAAGACGTTACGCTATGTTGTAAGACGTTACGCTATGTTGTAAGACGTTACGCTACGTTGTAAGATGTTACGCTATGTTGTAAGACGTTACGCTACGTTGTAAGACGTTACGCGATGTTACGCTACGTTGTAAGACGTTACGCTACGTTGTAAGATGTTACGCTACGTTGTAAGACGTTACGCTACGTTGTAAGACATTACGCTACGTTGTAAGACGTTACGCTACGTTGTAAGACGTTACGCTACGTTGTAAGACGTTACGCTACGTTGTAAGATGTTACGCTACGTTGTAAGACGTTACGCTACGTTGTAAGACGTTACGCTACGTTGTAAGACGTTACGCTACGTTGTAAGACGTTACGCTACGTTGTAAGACGTTACGCTACGTTGTAAGATGTTATGCTACGTTGTAAGACGTTACGCTACGTTGTAAGATGTTACGCTACGTTGTAAGACGTTACGCTACGTTGTAAGACGTTACGCTACGTTGTAAGACGTTACGCTACGTTGTAAGACGTTACGCCACGTTGTAAGACGTTACGCTACGTTGTAAGACGTTACGCTACGTTGTAAGATGTTACGCTATGTTGTAAGACGTTACGCTACGTTGTAAGACGTTACGCTATGTTGTAAGACGTTACGCTATGTTGTAAGACGTTACGCTACGTTGTAAGATGTTACGCTATGTTGTAAGACGTTACGCTACGTTGTAAGACGTTACGCGATGTTACGCTACGTTGTAAGACGTTACGCTACGTTGTAAGATGTTACGCTACGTTGTAAGACGTTACGCTACGTTGTAAGACATTACGCTACGTTGTAAGACGTTACGCTACGTTGTAAGACGTTACGCTACGTTGTAAGACGTTACGCTACGTTGTAAGACGTTACGCTACGTTGTAAGACGTTACGCTACGTTGTAAGACGTTACGCTACGTACGCTACGTTGTAAGACGTTACGCTACGTTGTAAGACGTTACGCTACGTTGTAAGACGTTACGCTACGTTGTAAGACGTTACGCTACGTTGTAAGATGTTACGCTACGTTGTAAGACGTTACGCTACGTTGTAAGACGTTACGCTACGTTGTAAGACGTTACGCTACGTTGTAAGACGTTACGCTACGTTGTAAGACGTTACGCTACGTTGTAAGACGTTACGCTACGTTGTAAGATGTTACGCTACGTTGTAAGACGTTACGCTACGTTGTAAGACGTTACGCTACGTTGTAAGACGTTACGCTACGTTGTAAGACGTTACGCTACGTTGTAAGACGTTACGCTACGTTGTAAGACGTTACGCTACGTTGTAAGACGTTACGCTACGTTGTAAGACGTTACGCTACGTTGTAAGACGTTACGCTACGTTGTAAGACGTTACGCTGTAAGACGTTACACTACGTTGTAAGACGTTACGCTACGTTGTAAGACGTTACGCTACGTTGTAAGACGTTACGCTACGTTGTAAGACGTTACGCTACGTTGTAAGACGTTACGCTACGTTGTAAGACGTTACGCTACGTTGTAAGACGTTACGCTACGTTGTAAGACGTTACGCTATGTTGTAAGACGTTACGCTACGTTGTAAGACGTTACGCTACGTTGTAAGATGTTACGCTATGTTGTAAGACGTTACGCTACGTTGTAAGATGTTACGCTACGTTGTAAGACGTTACGCTACGTTGTAAGACGTTACGCTACGTTGTAAGACGTTACGCTACGTTGTAAGACGTTACGCCACGTTGTAAGATGTTACGCTATGTTGTAAGACGTTACGCTACGTTGTAAGACGTTACGCTATGTTGTAAGACGTTACGCTATGTTGTAAGACGTTACGCTACGTTGTAAGATGTTACGCTATGTTGTAAGACGTTACGCTACGTTGTAAGACGTTACGCTACGTTGTAAGACGTTACGCTACGTTGTAAGATGTTACGCTATGTTGTAAGACGTTACGCTACGTTGTAAGACGTTACGCGATGTTACGCTACGTTGTAAGACGTTACGCTATGTTTTAAGACGTTACGCTACGTTGTAAGATGTTACGCTAAGTTGTAAGGCGTTACACTACGTTGTAAGACGTTACGCTACGTTATAAAACGTTACGCAAAGTTGTAAAACGTTACGCAACGTTGTAAAACGTTACGCAACGTTGTAAGACGCTACGCAACGTTGGGAGATGTTACGCTACATTGTGACACTAAAGAAAAAATGCAAAGCTGTTTTGGAGCGCTAATTTGGACCCTGAAGGGCATGGTTTTTATGTGTACAGTAATAGTACAACCAAGATTTTCTATTTATTTACACATACACATTTAAAATAATTTACTGCACCTGCATCAAACAAATCCAGTGCGACATCCAGTTGATCAAATATATCTATTCCCAATTCAAAACTACATAAAAATAGAAGCAGTCTCATCTAACTACTAAAAAGGATGTTTTTAAAATATATATTAAATAATACATGCACTTCATATAAATTAAAAGTGTACAAATACTCACAAATAGTTAGGATCTGTAGTAGGATTAGGATATTTCATAGTTGCTTCATTATTTGGTTGAATTGTTCCTGATATGTATGTGTACTAAAAATAGTGATAAAAAATACAATATAATACTGCAAATACTACATATGTAGGTATACAAGAAAGGACACATTGTCCAAAACGTCGTCCATAATTAATATACGTAAGTACTCTTACTGAAGTATATTTTTCAACACATTGAAGTTCTCTTATTTCTCCTTTTCATATTATATATCCAGTTCTTTTGAGAACTTAGCAGTTATAGTATAGTATAGTATAGTTTAAAGAATTACAATAAAATCATTAACCTTTACATGGAAATCCAATTTATTCATTATTACAATTATATACAGGTGAGAGAGCTTTCCATAACTTCCATCTGGTGAATGTTTCTAAAAGATGACACTCAGATTGGTAATCACACACGTAGCATTTATAATTATATATTACATTAATGTCATAATACCAGGTTTAATAATTGCGTCAGAAAGAACATAATTGACAACAGTATAAAAGTAGAGTGCTGCGTAGACAGTGTTTTGGATATATAGCAAAGTGAAAAGGTGGTAAACTGCCAAGATTTTTAGTGACGAGATACTGACGTTTCGAGCGGTGCCCTTCATCTCGTCTTACTCTGATGAAGGGCTCCGCTTGAAACGTCAGTATTTCGTCACTAAATTCTTGGCAATTTACCACCTTTTCACTTTGCCAGAATTGACAACAGTCTTGTGGGGTTAGGAAGTGTGGGACAACTGCTCCATTCTGATATATTGATCGAGAGTCGAGACAATAATATATACAATCATGGAGCTGGGCCCTGAGTAGGTATTGTCAGGGCAAACACTCGTATTGAGCTGGGCCCTGACATAGGGTCGAACAGGACAAACAGTCCTATGCAGTCATTGGAGCTGGGCCCTGCAATAAAATTGGTCAGGACAAACACACCTATGCAGCACAAAATCTGACTGAAGCAAATTTGTGAAGTAGTTCGCGCCGCAGGCGTGATACGCACCGTAGGTGCGTAATATCTAGGGGGGTACGGGGGCATGCACCCCCGGAAAATTTTGAAGTCTTGAACCTCAGAAACGCGATTTCCCGCATTCTGAGAGAATTTTACGTTCAAATCTTATGCAAAAACAAAGAACCAAATATCGTAATTTACGGACAATTTCACGTACATGTATATCACAATATCAAACCATGTGTGTAAATCATGATTACATAGCAATAAACACATCAAATGCCTGTAATATTTTACCATAGAAAGAGGGTAAATACTCATTTCCACTACAGGGGGATACTTTTAAATTAATTTTTCTATCTATAGACAGAAAAATTAATTTAACATGCGGGTGCCAAGAGGCAATCAGTTCAATCAGTTTATAGAGGTGTTGGATTATCAGTTGACCAAGCAATATATTGGACAGTTTAATCAGTTTATATAGACATGTTAGATGAGCAGCATTATGGGTACTCTCTCCATCGCCAGAGAACACAATGAAGGCAAAAAGCCCCATCCACACTCTATGAGAGGCAAGCCAAGGGAATTCTGAGAACCACCTGTATTGAAACTTTCTACCATTTGAGCCATTTGCAGGGCAGACAAAATCAAGATGTAGCTGAGAAATACATGTATTGGTTAACAACTTATACTTTTCCTCATCACTAAAACTTTTAACATGTAAACAAAAGTGTCCAATGTCATCTTTGACATTGCTTTGCAGATCTGGGAGTAGATTATTTTCATGATTGCATGCTGAACAGGATGGCTGGTTTGGAAGAGCTTCAGATTTAGGTAACACAATTTATCATCAATTGTGGTAACTAATTGAGAAGAATGATTGAATTTATCTAATGGCTTATAGGTACCTTATCAGCGAAATGAGCAATTGTGAGCTGCTTTCCCTTGTTTGTTTGTATGGCTGGTACTTTGATGCTTGGGGGCTGTATAGCAGAAGTTGTACATGAGGAATTTTTAGCTATTATTAATTCATAAGACTTCACAAAAAATGAAGGAAGGGAAAACTTTACATCTTTAAGATTTACATGTACTAGATAGATAGATAGATAACTTTATTTCACCTCGGTTATATGAAGCTGGTTAGGCCTCTAGCAAATACATGCTAATGTTCCGAGAAAATTTAAAAAAAAAAAAAAAAAAAAAAAAAAGAAGATAAATTAAAACATATTACCTAACAAGACTATACAAATAATATAAATTATATATATGTATCAAACTATATATATGTAAAATTTAAAAGTGTAAAGTTTTCAAGGCAGCTATAAAGTTCCTACATGTTGTTGAGACTCGGATACCATCTGGTAATTCATTCCATTCCTTACTCGCTGTATAGATGGTAGACTTCAAGCCATATCGTGTGGTGTTAACACGAGGTAACACAAGTTTATTTGTACCTCGTAAGTTCTTAATATTATCTCGTAGGTTAAACATATTGTTAATATAAGATGGCAAGTCATTATTTAGTGCTTTGAATACAAGACATAACATGTCTTGGTTACGTCGTTCATATAGTGTTCCACCTGCACGATTAGCCAATACATCATAGTTGGTAGCAGAATCGTTATAAATGTATCTCACGGCTCTTTCGTTGAGTTTTTCCAATTTGTTACTGTCGGTCTTTAGACAGGAAGTGCTCCATATAGAAGAACAATAGCTGAAATGTGGCAGGATGAATGACTTATACAGGCATAGCTTTGTAGATGTAGAAAATATTTTCTTAAATCGACGTAAAACATCCAATTGCTTTCCCACTTTCTTGGCAATCTTTGAAATATGCTGACTGAAGTTCAATGATCTTTCAATTACCACTCCCAATAACTCCAGATTATCGACATTTGGAATTATGTCTCCATCTATATTAAATATTAAGTCATTCCTATTTGGAATAACCATAGCTTTACACTTGTCGTGATTAAGAATCAAGTGATTACTAGAGAGCCACTCTCGGACAACGATCAATTCCTTGTTGATGATTTCTTGTACCACAATAGGGTCTGAGTTACTGTAATATAGTTGGTTGTCATCAGCATAGTTAGACAGCTTAGCCACTTTAACAAAGTAAAAGAGATCATTTAAATATATGTTGAACAACAATGGCCCCAATACAGATCCCTGCGGAACTCCTCTGGTAACAGAAACCCTTTCAGATGTAATATCTTCTATTTTCACACGTTGGTACCTGTCTTGTAGATAGCTCTGTAGAAGGGCTATGCTATGCTGGGAGAGTCCATATGCTGAAAGTTTGGCCAACAGAAGATCATGGGGAATGAGATCGAAGGCTTTACTGAGATCCATCGAGACTACAGCAACAGTTCTTCTGTTATCTAGGTCCATTCGCCAATTCTCAGTAAGATGTAGTAAAACTGCTTCGCAATTATAACCCACGCGATATGCTGACAGAAGTGGGGACAATATTGTGAAGAAATGTTCAGTAAGCTGATAGTTTAAACATTTTTCAAATACTTTGTCCAGTAAAACCAGAATAGACACTGGTCTATATTTTGTTTTATCCAAAACATTATCTTTCTTAAATATAGGACAGATTTCAGCAAGTTTCCATTCTATAGGGACACACGCAGAGTTAATGATCTCATTAATCAAGTCAGCCAGTGGATGAGCTAGGACTGTAGCACAGTCTCGAAGGACTCTTGCAGGAATAGTGTCATGACCAGTTGCCTTTTGAGGATCTAAAGATTTAAGGATAGATCCTACCTCGCAAGCAGTGACATTCCTGAATTGAAATGGCAATACTGATGAATTCTCCTTTAGTATGGCACGAATACTCGGGTGGTTAGGTCCGAGATGCTCATGAGCTGGCATTTCCTCTAAGGTTTTATCATGAGATTGCACTTCGGCGTAATACTCACTGAAGATCTGTGCCACATGCTGTTTATCTGTAATTATATCCTCTCCATCTTTTAAATGTATGGCTTCACGACAATTATCTTTTTTGCAGTGCATCAGGGGCTTTATGGTTTTCCAAAACTCTTTTGGGTTACCTTTAGCACTGTCAGCTTTATTCCGGAGATAGTTTGAAATAATCTTTCTTCTCAGACCAGATGTAAGATTACGTTGTACTTTATAATTTTCCAGGTCAGCAGGGTCCTTAGTTCTGACAGAGATCCTTTTTAGCTTATTGCGAGACCTAATTGCATCCAACAACTTCGGCGTCATATATGGTACATGCTCGCGTTTGATGGTACTTCGTTTCATGGGGACATGATCGTCGATAACATCAATAAGCAACTTGGACCAGGCCCAGCAAATATCGTTGGTATCTTCAAATATATAGGCGGTATCAAAAGGGATCCTGCCAACATCGTTAGTGAATAACTCGGGAACATAATTCTTAAAACGTCTCTTGGTGATGATTCTGAGACGGGCTCTAGGACAATATGCCTTCATAACCACGTATATGAGGTGATGATCACTCAGATCCAGGTCAAATACTCCCGAGGTATGGAAGAGACGAGGCCTATTAGTTAGAACTACATCAATAAGCGAAGATGAGGCAGTCGTAACTCGTGTGTGATGTTTAATCATATTCACTATGTTATAAACCTCCATAAGATCTAGGAGAGTACGTCCTTCCTTCCCATGTTTATCGGGATCCAATAAATCACAGTTTAGATCACCAACGACCACTATGTTCTCATAGCGGTTGTGCGAGTGAAGCAAGATATCTCCAAGATCCTTTACCCAAACAGATTTAGGTAAGGTTGGTGGTCGGTAGCAAGCAATTATAATAGTTTTCTTGGCTGTTTTTTTCTGCTGTACACTAAGAGTTATGCATTCGACATTCTTGCATTCAAGGTCACTCAACCTGTTGACGATTAATCCTCTTCTTAAATATACCACAAGACCCCCACCATGCCGATTTCGATCTTTGCGAAACATCCTAAAACCCTTGATGTAGAATTGGCTATTAGGGAAAGCATCGTCGATTTTAGTTTCGCTTAATACAATAATGTCGAATAAGTCTTCCAGAATGAAAGTCTTTATTTCCGCAAATTTGAATCCAGCAATACTATTTACATTCAGATGGGCAATTCGAATGTTTTTTGAATATTTCTGTAGTTTTATAGATAACTCCTCGCCCAAGGTTACCGATTCGGTGTTTTCATCGTGCGGTCCAATCGCGCTTTCTCCCGAGTCAATGACCGATTGATTGAAGAATGAATCAGAAAAGTTCGGCAAAGCATCTATACATATGCACGAGTGACAAATCCACGTTGTTAAGTCAATAGTATTCCTATTGATACCAACACACTTGATATGGGAATACTGGCCACACTCGCAGCAACGTAAGAGCCTCTGATTTTTTGCCACCATTCTTGAACATTTAGGGCACTTCAATTTTTTCTTATCACATGTAGACATTTGTAGAGTAGGACCTGGTTGGGATTCAATGTCACCACATCGTACCAAGATTAACGAGTTAACAGCCGGATTATACGTCGCCATACCATTCGATGAATAAATACACCTAGATTTCAAGAAACGCTTTCTTCGATACTCACAGAGGATAATGCCGTGCAATCGTATGCAAATATGAGGAGGTTCGTGTTCATCGGAGCGAGCAAATTCAACCTTCGACAAACTATGACCATCCTTAAAATATGGCATTCTACACAAAGGAGGCAGTTGAACACAACAGTCCGACTCAATCCTTCGGTTATCCACACCCTCCACAAACTCAATGACGACACCATAGACAAATCCCTCATGTCTCGATTTGTTAAGCGAGATATTTCCACTTAAGACTTGCTCACAGCCGCAAACAGTTAGATCACCGCTCGAATATTCAACGCGATAATACAGACCTTTATCTTGGCCACATGCGGTCAAAATCACTTCTTTAATATCATATCCATGTTCTCCATATTCCTGATTGACCAAATGCCCAGTCCAATGAATTAAGAAGCAGAAGCATAAGCAAACAGCGAGAAGTCTTAAAGAGCTCAAAATAACATGACCGTACGCCATGATGACAAATGACAAATGTACTGGCATTTAGAGGAACAAAGTGATCTTTCTTTGGTTGGAGTTTTGAGGTTGAGATATAGTCCAAGGGCACTGAAGCACAAAGGAAAATGTGCATTGCAATTTAAGGCTCTAATAAATGGGTTGTCCCAGGAAAGATCCATGCACATCTTCCCCATGGAGGAAATATGTGCCGTCGGAAGGGGGGGGGGGGGGGGGGGGGGGGGGGGGGGGGGGGGGGGGGGGGGGGGGGGGGGGGGGGGGGGGGGGGGGGGGGGGGGGGGGGGGGGGGGGGTGAAATTAACTGCAGATTAACTGAAATTATTGTAGGATGTTCGAACAGGAGGGGAGGACCTACATGTATTTGCCATTTCCACCGTGGGTGAGTATGGATATTTTCTGGAATGATCCAATCTAGAAGGCGTGGGCTCACTTTGCAGTTAAATAACAATTTGTATACATTACCAGCAGTGTCTTTTCCAGTGGGCTAATACAGTACAACTCTATAGGCTTACCAATAATGACACTACACAAAGCCCATAATGACAAAAAGGAAGACTAGCTAAAATTGCTTGCCACATTTACTGTTTCAGCTATGACTGGTACAGCTGCAATTCTATTATTATTCTGGTATGATTGGAAAGCAATATGAGACAGAGCAATAGCAAATTGTTGTATTCTTGTCCATTATCTTGCCATGGAAACAATGACATATATTATTGGATGAATTGAATAATACAATGAATGCTTAAACATGCAATTCAATGCTGATCAAATATTGCAAATAAACAGGGACACTTTCATCACCAGTTAGGCCTATGGAACAAGCATTGAAAAGGTAGTTCCCATTCCCTGTTGCTCTGTAAATGAGAGGGACAGGCCTGCTGCCCACCCTTTTTTGCCAGAATTAAATCAACAATATAATGAAGTGTTAAAGCAGCCTAATCAAATGACATTCTACTTATTACCCTCCCCCCAGATTTTCACAAGTTCTACAGCCCTGAAGCAACATGAAAGGTTATTTGGAAACTCATAGTCACTTCGAATCATATGGTCTGGAAACATAGCGAACATCAAAGCAGCTAATAATAAGCTGCGATTTATGTTGAGGATGCCCTGAAAGTGCACCAATAATTTGTTTTACATTCATTAATATTTATATAGCACCGTTGAGTGATTAAACCCAAATGCTGCTATTCGCCTATTCCTGCTAATTGCTTCATTAGACAGAAAATACAAATGTGTTCAGCAAGTGTAAAAGTGCACACATTTGCATAAACATGAACAAAAACAAAGACTTTGTTCCAGACAATGTAAATGTAATTCTAGTGACTACATGTATGCCAGTATGGACAACTCCAGCAACAATTATTTAACCCCTTATAGTAATGCATGTACACATACAGTATCTAACAGAACTAATGGAAAATATTAATTCAATATAATATACAGACTTGTCTGCATTATGCATGTACAAGGGTGGACTGGTGGTATTATGCCGACAGAAAATTACTGTAATTTCAGTTGAAATATTTGCACAAAAGCTTTTTTGGCATTTTTCTGCACATATGACATGTGACATGTATACATATGACAGACTCAGTTTATACTAGCACAGCCTATTGTCAACTCGTCTCACTCTAGTCTAGTCAAATGTTGTGTTGGTCAAATATTCTGTGTGAATGATAAAACATGATTAAAATAAGTTATAATATACTGTACTTCTTAGGATTGTTGATATTTACTCAACTAGATAATTTACCTCAGTCACGCTGTGACTTCACAAAATCGAAACTTTGAGTCGTCCGGGTCCCGACATACATCAAAGAATCCAAGAATAGAGCTGAGTGAGAGCTTTAATAATCGGTAGAAACAGTGTTGCCTTTAAAATAATCCCGCACACTTCGTATTGACAGGAAAACGCTAAAGATCGCGCCAAATTTATTTACTACCATGTTTACAGTACAGTAGAACCTGAGTTTTACGACCACCCCTGTTGCCAAGCAAAAGTGGTCGTAAACGACAGGTGGTCGTAAATGGCAGTTAGTGATGTGACGTCATGCAAGTAATACTAGAAAACGCTATTGTTTACGACTCTATTCTGTGTTCGCTAGTTGACTAAAAGATGGCTTTATAATTTAAAACCAATATAATATTTCTTAATAAAGAAAGTAAGTCAGAAAAAGTTCGGAAAAAAGCATAGTTTGAACAGAGCTTGCTGGGCGATACGCGCAGTGAAAGAAAACGCAATGCGTACGACGTACTTCATCTTTGATCGCGAAAATATTTTATTTACATACAGCAATTTGATCTAAGAAATAGCCAGACTAAAATAGTAAGCAGCAACGATATATACTGATTCGTATCTAACTATGTTCGTATGCACAAAGTTATTGGCGATCTTGCGTTATAAACAAAGATGGCGGATACGAAAATATAATTTTCGAACGGCGACGTTTTCGAACATTTTCAAGCGTTGTACTAAACGTAAAAGCTCATACGATATATTAAATCAAAGAACGTTTAATGATCTACAACATACGTAAACTATGTTAAGCTTTATATTGTATTAGCAAAGTTATTTGCGATCTCGCACGACAAATTTTAACCCTGACAAGATGGCAGTAACAAACAAATATTAGTTCGAGCTTTTCGTTAATTTAGAAACGTTTCCCTCAACAATGTTAACGGTTTAAGGGCTTGGGATTGTCGCTAATAAGGATATTTATTATGTACTCTCAAAATGTGATCACTTATGATGAAAGTAAGCAAAACAATACTAACGTATTTCGCGTTTGGGACGCTAAAATGTGGTCGCTGATGAGATCTGTTTCCTGTATTCGCGAGCTGTCAAAATTCTTGTATGTTTACTGCAAAAGACGAACGCTTATCTCGTAAAAAGTCGCTCATGAGTAGACAGGTACATATCGTGTTCGGGACGCCAAAAAGCGGTCGCTGGTCGCGTTAGGCAGGTGGTCGCTCATTCCAGGTACATTTTAACAGCAATTCGTCCGTGCAATTAAAGTGGTCGTAAACGGCAGGTGGTCGTTAAAAGGGGTGTCGTAAAACTCAGGTTCTACTGTATCGACCGCTGTGCAACTTGCCACAAGGTCGCTTGCTTCAGTCATAGCTTCAGTCAGCGTCAATCTCATTGGCTTGCTTCAGTCAGATTTGAACTGACTGAAGCAAGCCAATAGCAGAGCTTCCCAACGGACACTGACTGAAGCAAGCCAATGACAGAGCTTTCCAACTGAAGCTAACCTGCATACAGGTTCTCCAGAAAGGCAGTTAACCCGAGTCTCTGCGCCCACGGAATTAGGCAGCGGTAATCATAGCAATACTTCAACTAATCCAATCGAAAAGGTTCACTAGCCGAGAGACTGGGCATGAAAACATTACGGTTCAATCATAATATAATTATTACTTGAAGTACTTGCGTGGATTTAACAGAAACAATCGCGGGGATAAAATAACTCGGTATAAAATGTCAAATGCATGCTGAAACTCGGATTAAAAAATGAAAAGAGTAAAACATGCATTTGACATTGCAATGAAGAAAATCGTGAGTAGAAACATTTAATTTATAATGTGGATTTTCTTGTCGAAGCTCAAAATCTGACTGACGCTCGAGCATCAGTTGCATCAGTCTGGATCCGCCCCTGGTCATTGGAGCTGGGCCCTGAAATAAAATTGGTCAGGACAAACCCTTGTATGCAGTCAGTGGAGCTGGGCCCTGATCCACTTAGGACAAACACACCTATGCAGTCATTGGAGCTGGGCCCTGAAATAAAATTGGTCAGGACAAACCCTTGTATGCAGTTAGTGGAGCTGGGCCATGATCCACTCGGGGCAAACACTCCTATGCAGGATAGGGATCAAATTGTGCCTGAAAGCGATCAATCACACACTTAATGTTGCAATAATTCACTACACATTCTAATAGCAATATAATTATATATTATACTAGAAATACGAATTCGCAATAATCCCCTCGCCCGCCTTCCCCCCCCCCCCCCCCCACGGGAATTTCCCCACCCATGGTGCCCAGACCTCGCACGCCGTGGCCGTGTATTTGTGTTTTGCAAAAATTCACAATTTGCAAAAGCACGTTTCGTCGAAGAAATGTTTGAACGTTATCTCAGCCAATATTTAACCGATTTAAACTCTGAAAACAGATTTGGAATTAGCGGGTCAACATACATAACATACGCGTTTACTATATTACGAGAACGTGAGTACCCTTCGTAAAAACGGTTTATGTACTTAGAAATTAGTCGGCTTTACTCGCTATAAGCCGGTCACTTCGTCCTATATTATTTTGAATATCTCGATCAATATATAACCGTTTTCAATTCTGAAAACAGATTTGGAATTAGCGAGTCAAAATACATATTCGGACTCGGATTTCTATTTCCTGACGGTTTCAATTTCAATATTAATTCAAATGCTGAGTATCTAGTTACCAGGACCAAATGTTCCGATGTCGCGCGGACGCCGTTGACCATGTAAATATATAAATAAACTCGATTCTACTTTGCCCACCCTGCCAAAGCCCCGCGATAAGGGACTAAACGCCGGTCGATATTAGCACCCTCGCCCTAGGCCGGCGCTTCGCGCCGGGCGAGGGGATTAACTGGGATACATACTAATATGACGTTTAACTTTGTAATAAAAAATCGGATCACTGAACATGGTCCATTACCTCTTGCGTCTAGTGAGACGCAGGGTTCAGTAAACCACAAATCGCCCACAGATGAATCGCAAGATGCCCGCACGCAGAGATGCAAACCGGACACTACATTAACGGCTTGTTAAAAATTATACTCACCCAAAAGTTTTTCATGTCAGCAAATATAACTTTGTGGGCTAGAGATTCTTTTATCACCTGTACATAAATCATTTAAAAAAAATTAAATTAATTAATGAAGACGTTTTTGGCCAAGGGGTGAAGCAATATGGGGTTATGCTGTTAGATATGACGTCCATTGTCCAGCTTAGGGCTGGAAATAAGACCCATGGAAGAGGTTAGTGGTACTTCAACAACTTTGGTGTATACGTTAATTCAATATAGCTAAATATTAATTATAATTAAGAAAATACAGTCCAATCATCAGGTATGCTCACAACAAAAAAGAAATGAGACACATCAGAGAAGAAATGTGTACCATAGTGATACATGATAATCTATCATTAGACAAGTTTTATTACCCATTGTGATTGTGTGTGTGATTCAAAATTATTAACAATCTGAGTCAAAACAATTTAAGTGCTCAAAAAATTGATAGATAACCCCAATGTGATTTCAGCAAATTATGTCAAAATGTTGTGTGGCTGTACCTTGGTTGTGTGACAGTACCTTGGGATGTCCTTCTCTTAACACTTTATAGATCACTATCATTGCTTTCCAACACATGATGCCATTGGAAGAAATGGCTATTTTACGAAGACAAGACCAGAATGTCGCAGAACCATACTGATACTCTTGCCACGTTCCAAGATAAAACACACACACGGTACTCAATCTGATCTGCCGAGAGCGAGGGAGTAGCCAGGGCAACAGGGCCCGGGTCAAATAAGGGGGCCAAAAACGACAACCATCATGCAAATCCTACACATAGAATGAAGCTTCTAGGGTATTTAGGGGCCTGTGAAAGACCATAACCCCACCATCCCCTGGGCCTATCTTGGCTCTCAACAGCCCTCACAATCTGTCTATTACTAAATGCTAAAATACCTGTATATGTACATACAGTACAGTACACTGTAAAGAATAATCCCTTTCGATTCACATCTGATGCGCGATATATTTTTTGGGAAACTGAGCACTTAATTTGTGACGCATCACACATCACAACAGCGCACAAGACTGGGCCCTTAATTTTCGCGTGAACGCCTCGTAGAATATTAAAAGTAAAAGTGAGTTTTTACCTACCAAGTTTTTACCGAGAATGTATATAAAAACAGAAAGTTTACATCTGAGCCGATGGGGGGATTCATAACACGCCATTGTGTTAAACAATCCCGCGTTTCCTGTTGTTCTCAAACAAATTATTGGATTTGGTAAGCTGGAAAACTTTGAATCCGCGTAAATAGTCGCGTAAATAATAGCATGCAACATTTTAAATATATTACTACATGTGATGGATTGCTTTCCGCGTCCTCTGCGTTTTCTCAACTGCACACAGCTGAGTGTTGGATTGACGGTTTTCCAAGTGCGTCTTTCCAAGTACGGCAAACTCTATCGAAAGGTAATCAGATTTAGATACATCCAAACCAAGTCGTTTGCAAATTGCAATCGTTTGCGAGAATTGATCCTTTGGCTTCCTTGCTTTCCGACTGTTTAAACAGGTTCTCCGTCGAACACTTGGAACTCCCGCATTTGATTTTGAAATTAATGTAATTACATATTATACGACAAAAATCGTCTTTACAAATTGCTTTTGGTCCTTTCTTATTCAGAGATTTGTTTTGAGTTTCTTTACTAGCCATGTTACATGTAAGATGGCTATGCAGCTGTGTTTATTTACATTAGACCATAGATTTACTCAATCGTGATAGTAGTAATTATGTTGTATTATTGTTGTAATATGGAACCGCAGTAATTGGCGATTGCTGTTGCGGTTTTACAAGCCTTGTATATAAGGATTAATATATAGGATCTTTTTAAATGTAAACTTCATAATCAAGGCGAAGTAAAACAAAATAAAATAAAACAATTTAATGAATATAAATTTGAAGAAGGCAAATCAGGAAGCCAGGTGCAGGTGCGTGTTATTATATCGTATCCTCTTCGTTCTATTTTAAAACTCCATTTAATTTGATAACAATCAAGAACTACACACAATATAAACCTTCGACATTAAATTTAAAGACATTTTAGACCATCCTGGTTTGTATTTCTGCCTTTAAATGTTGTTTCAAAAGTGGAATTATATAATTATTATTATTCTATAATTGCTCCGTAACTGTCAACATATATGCTGTCAAGCAATCGTTTGACCAAACAACACACAATTTGTTTAGACTATATTGCGTTGAAAAATTGGGCTACGGCAGTGAATATTTTCCAACATTTTGAACTATCTTGTCATGTCCCCGATGTTCTGCGAAGGAAAATAAGTTCAGAATTTCAGGGCCGAGGCGCTTGCCCAGATACCATTCTGAAGGGAACTTCTCTTGAAGAACTCACTGCCTTTAGCAACAGCCTCTTTTTGCACGAAGACACGAAGTTAGCTTGCAATGTCCACTTTGGTATTCTGTTTTGAACGCTTGCGGTCATACATTGCGTCAAAACGAAATTCAGGTATGCTTGTTGTCACTTGTCAGGGGCGGATCTAGGGTGTTGCAACTGTTGCACTTGCAACAGTCAGAATTTGCAGAGGAAATAGTAATTAAATTAGAAATTTAAATGCAATACCAATTCACAGTCACGGACTCACGTTTTTCAAAACTGCGTGGCCTCATTTGCGGCGCGAATCATGATGTATCATACTTTAGTTACCAGACCCTTACCGGATCATTGGTGGCGCGCCCAAACCCGCGATTCCATAGCCTGAAATGCTTCTCTTAGCCTGAAACGCGCCCTTCTCGCCTAAAAAACGCCTGTGGACCCTCCAGCTTCGAGAGGGTCCAAGCCTGCACGCAGGCTAGGTTTTTACTCTAGCCATTCTAGCATCGCGCTAAAGGCGCGTCGACGATTGCCGACTGCAACAGTTGCGCTAAATATAGCATGTTGCACGACGCGTTTTGTGTTGCAAACCAATCACAACACCGGATTTTGCAACAGTTTGCAACAGATGTCGCAATAGCAAGCAATCGCTATTAACTTTCCGATGATGTGATATGGTTTGCTACCAACGTTCGTCCATTTTCACCTTTGTTCAATCACAATGGCTTCCAACGTTTTACAACAACTGTTGAAGATGGATGTTATTGTACACCATTGCGAACAACTTCTCACAAGTAAATTTAACAAGAAGGACGTCGATTATCGTACTTATTACTTTTCGAAGTTGCAGTTTCGACACAGCCAGGAAATTGTCCGCCGGTCTTCAAATCACGACCCAGTATTAAAGGACAAAAAGGTACAGACAATGTAAGCCTGCCGGCTCATGAATAATACATATTACGCTAATTAGTTTATATTGAATATGTTTTCATCTGTTCGTAATTTGTGGCTTGCCAGATTGGAGAACATATGTCTTTAATATAATAATATTATTAATGTCAGAAATGAATGGTCTTTGTTTAATAGTCCAAAAGCAAGTTTTGTTTAGTAATAGACCTTACTACAGTTCGTTAAAATTACCTTTTCAGTTTGTATAAACTGATAGTTCTAGCAATAATTATTAATGTTGGGTGTATTGTTTACATGAGGCCAGCCAGACCGCAGACCGGCCTTGTGTGTTCACTATTCCATTGCTATAAATTAATACAAGTTGACCAGAATTGGGCC
The DNA here is from genome assembly GCA_035772405.1 of Chrysogorgia sp. JL179-B06. Classification (NCBI taxonomy): domain Eukaryota; kingdom Metazoa; phylum Cnidaria; class Anthozoa; order Scleralcyonacea; family Chrysogorgiidae; genus Chrysogorgia; species Chrysogorgia sp. JL179-B06. Next base: position 991,890 of record JAYKKM010000266.1, read on the forward strand.
TAATGTGCTTACAGGTATATCAATCTCTTTAAACCACCTCTAGAAAATTGTCTGTCTAATGCCTGTTCTATTGCACTGTAGACCTCTTTCATAATGTCGGTCAGTCTAAATATTCTTTTATACTGTATGTTACAGACACACGAACAAGGTCTTAAAGGCTAATTTAAATGAATATAAAAGAATATTTAATTTGGGTGCCATTATGAAAGAGGTCTATGTCATATTTACCTGAATGCTCTCTATTATATATTCCTTACATCCATTTGGTTGAGCAGCAGCACAATAAAGGTGCATTTATAGGCAGGTCCTTGATTGATAGCAGCAATGTTTTTATTAACTAGCTCAATGACCAAGTATTAACCAGTCAAATTATAGCTGCATGTTATTATTATTATTATAATTATTTCATCACAAAGGAAATGCATTTGCTATGTATTTGTCTATGTATTTGTCAAATAATGCACTCAAACATTTGACAAAAGAAGATCCAATAAAGGCTATTGTTGCTCACAATAATGCTTCTGCCAATTTTCCTCATTTCTATGTCTCATGTCACTATCAAGTTCCATTAAACTTCCTTAGATGTGTGAAGTTGATTGTCCAGGTTGTTGTAGTCGTGAGAAAGAATGTTGTTGGCTATGCTATGTTTCTATTAAGCTACAGTATATATTGTTAATTTTTATTCAAATGAACATGTTCCTTACCACTATTTGGCTGCTGTACTAAGATGATTTTGAGCTGCTTTTTCTGCCCAACCACTTTTTGGCTGAGCAGCTGTCTCAAGATGATTTTGAATTGCTTTCCCTCCTGATCACTACAGTGTATTTGACTGCTGTACTATATTAATGACTTTGAACTGGGTTTTTCTCCTAACCACTGTCTTAAGAAGATTTTGAACTGCTTTTTCTTACTGACCACTATTTGGCTGTTGTATATAACTGCTATTCTGCTGCTGTATCAAGATGATTTTCAATTAAATAACTTTCCTAACTGTCATTCTGCTGCTGTATCAAGATGATTTTGAACTACATGTAAATAACTTTCCTAAATACTGCATCCTCATGCTGCTGTATCATGATGATTTTAAATTAAATATCTTCCCTTGCTACTATGCTGCTGTTGCAGCACCAAGCTGATGATTTGAAACTGATTATTCTGTACCTGTGCAGTGAAAGCTCCTAAATTTTGTGCTTCTGTACAACCATCATTTCTTTAAAAGCATATGTCTTAGTGGGGTTGCTGCCTAGTAAATTAGTAAAACTGTTTTGTACAGAAAAAAAATTGCCTTGCATAATTTTTTTGTGTGACGTGGAAGAGCAGGTATAAAAGTACAGTAAGGGCAGGTAAGTTGGTCAATCGATACAGTACTATTGTAATGCTTTGCACAAAATAATAGTTTGATATTGTTGACAGTGTTTAGTGTGTTTTTTTCATAAATATAAGATAACATGAAATGTTACTCTAAATTATATTTGATTCTTTGTTTTTGCGGAAAATTCGAACCGTTCTTGATGCAAAATTCGCTGTAAATGTGCGCTCAGATTGCGGGAAATCGCGTTAGAGAGGTTCTAGATTTCAAAATTTTCCGGGGGGGAATGCCCCCGTACCCCCCTAAAATAATACACTTCACAAATTTGCAACAGTCAGATTTTGGGCTGGATCCGCCCCTGCTTGTCACAGAAAAAACTTTCTCATTTGCTGGATATAAGAAATTTATTTCTTATAGTTCATAAACATTTTTTCTTGAATAATTGCTGCCTCCCCTTAGCCTGCGTGCAGACGTTCCACCCGAAAAACCGGAGAGGAACTCTCCGGTTTTTCGGGTGGAACGTCTCACGCAGGCTACCTCCCCTTTGCGTTCACTCGTGCCCAGTCTTTTTGCCGAGCTATGTGTCGGCAATTGCGCAATCTCTAGATTCTCTAAAGTGGCTTAGGTAGAGTAATGAAAATCATTTGAAACAAGTACTTATTAGAAAATTGGGGAAAATATTTCGACTCCAGTACGAATATCAAATAAAAGTCCCCGTACAACTCCAGTACGAATAGCCACTTCGTTCTTATTTATATCGTCGACGGCTTCAGTACTTTACTATCAAGGATTATGTAAATGCGTTCGACTATGGTTCGACGCATGTGGACCAGTAAATGGTAAATGAAGATTGGTTTATAAACATAAAATTATGCTGTAACGAATTATGAAAATACAGCGTCTACGGTGATCCCGCACCGTTCGTTTATAGTTCGATTTGAAATATGACCGCTGGATAAGTCAGCCGCAAATATTACAAACGGCATGAAGTTCGATTTGGAAAACATTCTGCTGGCCTAATCCTGAACACTTCTACAGGCAACCTCGTATCCACTGCTCCTGTGTAAGTCGCGAGGTAGCATTTCACTTCTGATAAGAACTCCTAGTCCTAGTTTAACTAGTTAAGCTGTCACAGTGCATGTCACTTTCGGTCGGATGATAGGGACTTACCGTACGTATTCCATATATGGAAGGTGGTAGGTTCCATATGAAGAGCACACACATTGCCCTAACGAGCATATACGTTGCCCTGATGAGTAAATACATTGCCCTCGTACCAACCTCCTAATTTAGAAGCTGTAAATTATTGGATTGTAGCCGACCCCAAAACAACAAAGATCCTATTAATCTCCCGCCTAACGAGTTTTCATACCCTAACTCCGCCTCGGACCCGACTCCCTTACTTGGAGTCCTTAGTGAGTAGACTCTATAAGAGAGACTGAGCATGTGGGGTAAAAATGGACTGTTAGACGCATGCGCTCAGTAACGTTCTCTTCATATGGAACCTTCCATATATGGAATACGTACGGTAAGTTCATATGGTCGGACCGTCGGATTCAGTTTTCTGTCATTTCCGGTCGGGTCCAGTTTACTTCCGCCGCGTAGTATAATTGTGCTTTCTAAAGCCACGTTCACCTGGCCTGGCCAAGGTTTGGCGACCCATATAATCTAGCTATTTTGTCTTTGTATAATCTTTGTAAGTTCGATATTGCTCCTCAGATGCTTGACTTTCACCTTTCTGTTGAAGCTACAATCCACCATATACCTTTGGCAAGTTTATCGAAGACAGTTTTATGGCGAACGCTATGGTTTTCTAGCTGTTCTAGCATATTCTGATCGTTCCTAAGCGTAATCAAGAGATTTGTCTCGATATCCTTCGGCCTGCTGCAGACGGAAACTGTTTACATTTGCACCGAAAGCATTTTGGAACGAAGCATAAACCTATCCGATACAATGTAAACGTAGCCTTTTATCCGATGGCGAATATTTATTCGCCATCGGATAACTATTGGCTAGCTACGTTACGGCATTTAATCAAACCGAAAATATCCTTTATATTTATATTCTCACACTCTTCATTAACGAAAATTTTAGGGTGTCCAACCGGGAAAACAAATTCTTTTTGAACAAAGGGATATAGCGATGTAAAGTCTACATAATAAATTTGTTCATTTTGTTTTATCTCTCTAAATAAACATATAGAAGAAGTTCGCCCCCCATATAACCCATCACGGGGAGTTAATATTGTATATCCAAAAATTTTTTGTTTCAATTCAATAATATCACTACAACTATATTTGTTTTCATTTAAAAAATCACATTCCCATTTTTCAACAACTTTATATCCTGCATTTAACAATTCATTTGTAAAACGCTGAGTTTTCGAGTATAATGTTCCAAATTTTTCATTCACTAAAGTATTCATTTCATATTTTTCAAAACAACGAGAACATCCGTGAAAAAAACATCCATGAAATTGATAAACTGTATTATCGTTATATGCTACGCTTACGAATGTTAACTGCATACCTAAATTGTACAATTGTACTGCGCCGCGGAAGTAAACTGGATCCGAATTCCGAAGAAAATTTAATCCGACCGAAAGTGACAGCTGGCTCTGGGTACAAGATTGAAAGTGACACTGTGACAGCTTAACTAGTTAAATAATTCAAGAAAAAAATGTTTATGAACTATAAGAAATACATTTATTATAGGTCCCCGTTCCGCAAGTTTCGCGGTCCGCAGTTCCGCTGAATAGTCACACCTCTCATTTGCTGTTTCACAAACCATGACTGCACCTGGCTGATTCAGTCGCGACCTTTCGTTGCTACGTCTCGCGTGCCGCCGATATTGAAACAATAATGGAACAATTGACGGGTTTCCATCGAGTAGAAAACTCTTGGGAGCAATTTGGGCATGAACCGCGAAGACGTCTCGAAATACTTTTCCACTTTCCCCAAATAAAAGAGTAAACGCAACAGACACTAGTACTCAAAGTTTCAAACCCAAACAAAAGACTAAACGCAAGTTCGCAACAGACACTAGTGACTAGTGTGTGACAAGTGAAGGCCGAAGGCGTGAGCCGTGAAGCCAAGTCATATTTGTGAGCTAAAAACAACAGGACATAAACGTGCACAGCTTAACTTTAACCAATCACAACGCCAGCATCTTCTCGACCTTCTCGACTTTCACACTTCCAGCAGCCAATCAGATATCTCGTTCCGATCGCTGCGTACTATCTGGTCCTTCAATTCAATTTCTAACGATCTAATGTTCTCCCAGACCGCACAATACGTCATTGCTATTTATCAGCTAGACACATAAATTATAATTTCCACCAATATAAATTCGCGGCCGTCTGTGGCTTGAGTATCGATTTACCCCCATGATTGTTGTAACTAAGATAACTAGTATAACTAAGATAACTACTGTAATATAACTAGAATAACTAAGATAACTAGTATAACTAAGATAACTAGTATAACTAATGTAACTAAGATAACTAAGATAACTATAGTATAACTCTAATATAACTGCAGTATAACTAATAACTAAGATAACCCTATAACCCAAGAAAAGTTGATGTAGATGGCCCGTAGCGGGGAAGGTGGGGATAATCAGGACAATAAGGAAGACTATGTACCTCATGTGGTAACTAATGACGCAACTCACGTATATACTGTATTACCAACTGATAAACGCCCTCAGTGACAATTTGTATTTGACGAAGCCCAAGCTAGTACAAAGATCGAGAACGAACCTTTAACTACGACAGCCTTTCAACCCTACACTCATGGCACGACGCGTTGGACTTTCCCGAACAAACAACACTTTGGTAAGCAATCACTCAAATTTTCTTTCCTTACAGTTACACGCATATTTTGTTTACTCCGCGCATTATTATTTATCTTCCAACGAAAAAACATCAACTGCCAACCCGATACCCTGCTGAAGAGACCAAAAAGGTCGAAACGCGTACAGGGTTATCCCGCATGTTATGCTATGCACTATACAATTATACGCATCTTTACTCTCTGCTTCTGTGTTTTATTCATGCCTTTTATTCAGTTTACACTGCATGTCCAGCGCGCGTTGCAATATGATACGTATTATAGTCAGTGGCTAAATGCGCTTATTATTCCAATCCCCGTCCCCATAGTTTTCTACATTTACATATACAGGACATCATTGTGGTTCCCATTACCTACTCCAAAACCAAAAAACTTTAAACAATAAAATAAACATCAATATTTTTCAGAGTATTTTGCTGACGACAAATATTCCAATTTAAGTTATTTAAATATCATATGTACTAAATAACAGTTTATCTTTTTAAATTTTGCCAAATCCAGGTGAACAGATTATGTCTTCCACGATATTCTGGGCAAAAGCAGCTGCAGATTCAGTGTACCTTTTGTTGCATGGAATTGAAAGCCGAAAGGAGCATGTGCTTACTTCAAGCCTCTTTCCTTCAGGAGCTTCATGATCAAATTCAATTTGACCTTTCTGCAGTGCTAGGCAAAAGTACCTAGCCCCAGTAATAAACTGAAGTACATCGTTCAGTGATAGCTTTACAATTTCAGATTCATCTGAATCTAAATAAAGCACTTTGGTACCACTAACCTTGTCTTGCTCTACAAGTTCTAAAAAATTGGAAAGGTTATAGATTACATCTTCTTCTTTAACCTTATCATTTGATCCTTCTGGAGAATATACTACTTTCATAAACTGCAGAATTGTTTCTGAAGTTATATCTGAAGAAGGTATCAGCTCTTTTAAGGTAGCTTCAGGAAACTGTACCAGCCATTTCAAGATTCCAAGGTTGTCCAATCCTGCAATCACCTGCTGAATTTCTTCATGGCATGAACTGATAACATAGTGTCGTACTATCTTGTTTATTATATCATCTCGATCTTGCAATGAAACCTTCCCCTTATTGTATCCAGCATCAAACCTTTCTGGAAATTCTGCAATAATGGCATCCATCTGCTCCTCATTTGTACATTTACTAAGAGTGGTCAGTTTTTTGTCGGACACCAAAGTCGGGAACTTGGCAAAGGGAAAATTTGCAATCTTGGTTTAGAATGTACTGTGACAGACTTGGGCACCAATTATGTGGACCTGGACATCCATGTAGTAATGCCAATCCAACAAGAACACCATAGAAATAATAGTGACCATGTTCAAGGGCTATGCTATCATGTATAAAGGTATTGTAATTCTTCTCATTATTCCCAACCATGATTTTCTGTGTGGCAGCTTCAAATACACAGGAGAAGAATTCACGGCTAACACCTCCTTGATCAATTGCCTCTTCGCCAATAAACTTTATGTCTAATTGAAGACATAAATCAACTCCTTCCTTACGATCATGTTTACTTGTAAACAATGTTAGTTTTTCCATAACATCCAACCAAATTTTCCTTCTTCTTATCTTTAGCCGAAGCCGGTCTCGAACACTTGAATCATTAAACTGGCAGCGCTTGGATTGCAAAAATTCATCAAGTGAATGAAAGTCCTCTTGCTTCGACTGAGGTTGAGTTGTAGGAAGTGCTTCATTAGGTTGTGTTGTTTGGCAATTAGTGCTATGACAAAAAGAGGTTGATGGACAACTACCATTGTTAGAGTTCATAGGAGGGTGATCTTGGGTTGAATGGTGGTTAGCATAGGCTGGTGTGGATGGAGAAAGAATATTGCTGTCATTTTCGTCAGATAAAATGTTGGCGACAGTGTTGAGATCTCCATTTGCTTGTTCTAGCATCGGTACAATAACATCCTCCGGTTTATCAGGAAATAACTCTTTAATAATGGTAAGAGTTTCATCTATGTATACATCGGCAGCATCTTCGTAATAGAAACCAGGATCATCATCACAATTAAATAAAGCATTCAAATTATCATCTCCAGGGGAGGGTGCTTTATTTTCTTGATGAGCAGATTCCTGATCATCTGCACTAACAGGACACAAGTATAGCGAAATTCTGGAAAAAGTCTTACCACAGTCCTCTTTGTATTTCTTTAGGGTAAACATTTCCTCTGCTCCTGGCAAGGTTCTCGCAAGTTTTCCATCCTGGTACACTAAAAGCCACTGGATATTGTTATTAAAACTCTTGTCATATGCCACGCGCTTTTTTAAGGCTGCTTGAAGGACACCATCGTAATCTGAATTCTTATTTACTTTGAGGGGCAAAGATTTACCTCTTAACGGTTTAACCTCGCCATTAGTATACTTCATGACTCCAATATTAATCAATACATCTTCTGGTTCGTCTTTTCGTTTTGCAGATTTGTTCGTCCGCTGCTTGCTCTTTTCCTTGTAAAAATCATTAAAGCATGAAGCTCTTTTCTTTTGAACCACGGAGCTGCCGCCCGACTTGCCGTCTGAAATCGAAGCAGTGGCTGAAGTAGAAGCAGCAGTTGAAGTTGAAGCAACGGCTGAAGTTGAAACGACATTGAGCCGAGTTATAACGCTTTTCCCACAACTGGAGCAAAACTTACAATCGCTCTTCAGATTGGATCCACAACCTGAACAAAACATATTCCGAGGCTCCTTGTTAATTTCAGTAAAACGGACCGGATGTGCTCACGCAAAACCGGAAACGGTAGTGAATTTCTTGTTGTGTTTTGACGAATTTCTTGTTGTGTTTTGATGAATTTCTTGTTGTGTTTTGATGAATTTCTTGTTGTGTTTCGATGAATTTCTTGTTGTGTTTTGATGAATTTCTTGTTGTGTTTTGATGAATTTCTTGTTGTGTTTTGATGATTTCTTGTTGTGTTTTGATGAATTTCTTGTTGTGTTTTGACAAATTTCTTGTTATGTTTTGATGAATTTCTTGTTGTGTTTTGACAAATTTCTTGTTGTGTTTTGATGAATTTCTTGTTGTGTTTTGACAAATTTCTTGTTGTGTTTTGATGAATTTCTAGTTTTGTATCAAAATATATTGTTTTGTACAACAAATTTTTTGTTTTGTTCAGTGAATTCACTGTTGTGTTTTGCCCTTCTGGGCCACCGTAGCTGCCAGATCTCTCACAGAATTATATTTCATAGACAAATAGAACACCATGAGCCAAAAATGTCAGCATTAAAAGTATGTCGCAAGGCAGTAAAATATCTGGCTTTTAAGTCTTAAAAATAGCAGACGATTCGGTGTACTTAATAAAATTAGGTAGATTGTTCCATAATCTACAAGTCCTGATAAAATAACTCGATTCAAAGTGTTTGGTTCTACTGAAAAGTTAAGCTCACACGAAATGCGACGGACGTACGTACTGTTTAAGACAGATATTGTATTATCTATTGATACAACCATGTAAAAATAATAAGTCTTTATCTCATGCCAATAACAAACTGGAAGAATATTGGACTTAATCAGACGTTCTCTGTAAAGCAAATAATCATTTAAACGACCGAGAATGTATTTCGTAGCTCTTATCAAATCTATAGATTGCTCGGACCATGTTTCGCTTGCATAACCAATGCCAAATATAGAAGTCTCCTCGCTGAAATAGTAAAATATTTACTGGAGGATCGTTTAAGCCTTTAAGGAGACTTAACATTGAATTGGCTAAGTTTGCTAATAGCTTTAGGACTATGTTGCTTCCATGACAATGAACTGTTTACCACCAAACCAAGGTCTTTTTGACAAGACGAGCTTTTCAAAGGATGTATGCCTAATTTATAGCCTTGCTCTACAGAATTTTTCTTCCTTGTTATGGTGAGACTCTCGCATTTGGGAACATTAAAATTCAATTGGGACTCAATACTCGAACGATGTAATAGGTTAAGACCATTCTGCAGCTTCAAAGCATCACTATAATTATGAATAGTTCTTCCAGCCATTTCGGTTGTAAAATTGGGTTCTTGTCAAATTGCTACGGAAGCCGAGAAGGAACAGACACAAATATTTTTAAATCTCAATAAAAGTTTTAAATCGGAAAATATATTTTTGAAATCCGCCAAACTTTTTCAAATACGCAAAACTTTTTTCAAATCGGAAAATATTTTTCAAAATCCGAAAATAGTTTTTCGAAATCCGAAAATATTTTTTCGAAATCCGAAGGTATTTTTTCAAAATCAGAAAATATTATTGTGAGTGTTACGTTGGACCGGTTTTGTATATGTGGGTGTATCATGTGATTAGATCATGAGTGATTGTGTCTATGGTATGACGTATTGACAACATGGTGTCTGACATTTATTTTTATTCATTTATTTCATTGTAACCTCAAAATCATTCCGGCCGATTGAACTTGCGGCTAAATATTGGCCGAGATAATCCCGCAGTGGTAAGGATGAAAATCTAGGGATAGAACACTAGGCGGGCGGAGGCGTTATTGCGGATACGCATTAATTTCTATTTAGTTTTGTGTTTTTAGTTATAAACATCCAACAAACTTCATCCATTGCAACAGCAACCACCTACTTCTAGCTGGACCTATTATTGCAAACCATCTCAACATGCAATCTTTATAGTGTATCATTCTGTTAAATTATAGCATCGTAATATAAATGATATAATATAATGTCAATGCATGTTCTCTTTAACTTTTCATTCTGTTAACTACTTCACCCCACGGTGATCAAGCCAGTAGACACATATACGCAATCGCGTACCTATTTTTTATGAGACGTAATTATACCATTGGTTATCAAAGTAGAGTGTAGAAAGAGATTTACCGTAAATATAAGATATAGATTGAATAATACATGGATGTGCGGAAATATGAAATTTATTTCGAATGTTGACCAGGATATCGAACGAGTGAGCGCAGCGAACGAGTGAGATATCCTGGTCAGTCAGTACGAGTTGATTGACGACTTCGTGGGTCTTCTATGACCCCTTTTGACTGGGACGGACAGGAAAGAGTTAAACTATAGTGCTGTATCAGCGATAATCGTCACACGTGCGATTACCATAAATAATCACACATGTGAAATTATCGCTTTTATTAGTTGTGGAAAAATCAATAAAACACTCTACTTTATATGTGTATATGTTGTGAAATTCATGAATAATTAATAAGCCACAATCACAGCGTGGTATTTTGGTCACATGTATAGCTTTGTAAAGCTCAATAATTAGGACGATCTTTAACAAAGTTATGAATACTAATTAAGCCTATAGCATCGTTCATTGGTTCATTTCACAAGTACGATAAAATACTCGCGTCAGATCTGTATGGGAACGCCCATATACAGATCTGCCGCGCTTATTTTATCTACTACATATAAAATTACTGGCTAATGAAAAGTATTTTATGGCTATGGTCTAAACAATGATCAAATCAGATAGAAAGCGAATAGGTGAGACACATAACAACTCAGGACATTTGGGATTTAATTAAAAGATTTTGTTACAACAATGTGAAAGTAGCAGTGAGTGACTACGGATCATATTGCAAGATCTCATTATCAGTTATCCAGTACTGCAGGTAAAGGAAATCGGTTGTGACAACATCTACCTTTAGTACCACTTGTATAAAGTTAGCAAATGAAGAACATGATCTGTGCATCATTGCAATGTCATCAATATAATGAGAGCGACCATACATTGGTGTTCTTCAGCACACATGTACTGTAGTAGAAGCTATAGATTTTAATTAATATAAATATATGTTTGCAGATTTTTCCAATGTGGGTTTCCTTTATGTCAAACTTTGTATGACGTTGAGAGGCAGCACACAGTGTGTGATGGTTTGTGATGCTGTGTGATGGTTTGTGCATGCGATGCTGTGTGATGGTCTGTGATGCTGTGTGATGGTTTGTGATGCTGTGTGATGGTTCCGTTTGTGATGGTTTGTGATGCTGTGTGATGCTGTGTGATGGTTTGTGATGCTGTGTGATGGTTTGTGATGCTGTGTGATGGTTTGATGCTGTGTGATGGTTTGTGATGGTCTGTGATGATGTGTGATGGTTTGTGATGCTGTGTGATGGTTTGTGATGGTTTGTGATGCTGTGTGATGGTTTGTGATGCTGTGTGATGGTTTGTGATGCTGTGTGATGGTTTGTGATGGTGTGTGATGCTGTGTAGGTGATGGTTTGTGATGCTGTGTGATGGTTTGTGATGCTGTGTGATGGTGTTGTGTGATGCTGTGTGATGGTGTGTGATGCTGTGTGATGGTGTGTGATGGTTTGTGATGCTGTGTGATGGTTTGTGATGCTGTGTGATGTTGTGTGATGTTGTGTGATGCTGTGTGATGCTGCATGTGTGATGTTGTGTGATGGTTTGTGATGCTGTGTGATGGTTTGTGATGCTGCGTGATGCTGTGTGATGTTGTGTGATGGTTTGTGATGCTGTGTGATGGTTTGTGATGCTGTGTGATGCTGTGTGATGCTGCATGATGCTGTGTGATGTTGTGTGATGCTGTGTGATGGTTTGTGATGCTGTGTGATGGTCTGTGATGGTTTGTGATGCTGTGTGATGCTGCGTGATGCTGTGTGATGTTGTGTGATGGTTTGTGATGCTGTGTGATGGTTTGTGATGCTGTGTGATGCTGTGTGATGCTGTGTGTGATGCTGTGTGATGCTGTGTGATGTTGTGTGATGTTGTGTGATGGTTTGTGATGCTGTGTGATGGTTTGTGATGCTGCGTGATGCTGTGTGATGTTGTGTGATGCTGCGTGATGCTGTGTGATGGTTTGTGATGCTGTGTGATGGTTTGTGATGCTGTGTGATGGTTTGTGATGCTGTGTGATGGTTTGTGATGCTGTGTGATGGTTTGTGATGCTGTGTGATGGTTTGTGATGCTGTGTGATGGTTTGTGATGGTCTGTGATGCTGTGTGATGGTCTGTGATGCTGTGTGATGGTTTGTGATGGTTTGTGATGCTGTGTGATGGTTTGTGATGCTGTGTGATGCTGTGTGATGGTTTGTGATGCTGTGTGATGGTTTGTGATGCTGTGTGATGGTTTGTGATGCTGTGTGATGGTTGTGATGCTGTGTGATGCTGTGTGATGTTGTGTCATCTGTGTGATGCTGTGTGATGCTGCGTGATGTTGTGTGATGCTGTGTGATGCTGTGTGATGCTGCGTGATGCTGTGTGATGTTGTGTGATGGTTTGTGATGCTGTGTGATGGACTGTGATGGTTTGTGATGCTGTGTGATGCTGCGTGATGCTGTGTGATGTTGTGTGATGGTTTGTGATGCTGTGTGATGGTTTGTGATGCTGTGTGATGTTGTGTGATGTTGTGTGATGCTGTGTGATGCTGTGTGATGTTGTGTGATGGTTTGTGATGCTGTGTGATGGTTTGTGATGCTGTGTGATGCTGTGTGATGCTGCATGATGCTGTGTGATGTTGTGTGATGCTGTGTGATGGTTTGTGATGCTGTGTGATGGTCTGTGATGGTTTGTGATGCTGTGTGATGCTGCGTGATGCTGTGTGATGTTGTGTGATGGTTTGTGATGCTGTGTGATGGTTTGTGATGCTGTGTGATGTTGTGTGATGTTGTGTGATGGTTTGTGATGCTGTGTGATGGTTTGTGATGCTGCGTGATGCTGTGTGATGTTGTGTGATGGTTTGTGATGCTGTGTGATGGTTTGTGATGCTGTGTGATGTTGTGTGATGTTGTGTGATGCCTATGGCCGTGATACTATGTGATGGCTTCTGATACATTATATACCGTGTGACGTGTGATGCATCACAATTTATTAGCCGCTTACGCAATAAAATATATCGTGCATCGTATATCGATTCAACAATGATTTATTTGTCAACGATGAAGAAACTATAAATTATGAAAATGGACATAAAGCATAAACTAAATATGCCTGCGATAAGCCACATGGCAATACAAAAAGGCTTAACAATAGCCTGCAAAGATTAAAGTAGAATACACGGTAATGACATAACATTTACCTAAAAAAGAATGTCCTGAACTCTGAATGCAGTGTCTGTGAGGCAACCTCGTACCCAGGGCCTATCTCCGCCCGCCGCCGACCCCCCGCCACGCGCGCTGCGAGGGGCTGGTCACGTGTCACCCAGATTCTGGGTGATAACAAAAATTAATTTAGTGGGAGGGGATGGTACGTTTAGGTTGTCCAGGTGCAGCTACTGGCGGCATGTAATGGCTCCGATACTGAAGTTTTATCCTGTCGTAGATGGAATCGATCTTTCCTCGAACCGTCGCGGACTCCGCACGCTGTAAGAAGTTGAAAATGTGTCAAAAGCTCATGGCGACGTGCTTCAGCGAAACAAAGCGCTTCCTGAACTCATCTGTCGTCGTTGAGAAAGAAAAGTAAAGAACGCTTCAAATTTAAAGAAAATTATTGCTAACACGCGAAAGTTACTTATCCAGAATTCAGCCGATTTAAAAGGTGCATTGAAATATCGCCGTCTGCCCTTTCCCTAGAGAAATACTTCTAAACCGACACCGCCTCGTCGTCTTCAATTTTCAAAGGTTAGTTTTAAAATTATCAGTTGTTGTTTTAATCTAAAATATATAATAACATCATGACAGAACGTTGACGCTTTATAACTGCCTTTTTACATTGAAAGAGTTGAATAGAGATAACAATGACCGTCACTGCGTCAAGTGATTTTCATAATAGCATATTTCCTGTAGACATGTTAACCCGAAATTTTTGAAGTTGATAGAAAATGGAAAAGAACTGCGTACGCAACACTGTGTACTTTGTTATTTCGAACGTCTAGGATAGTATTATGCTTGTGTCACTTCATATTAAATTAAAATATTTCGCAAATATAAGTAATTCGATCGATCGGATATTAAAATACTATATTTGGGATAAATACTATCAATAGACATTCGAAATAACAAAGTAGACAGTGCTGCATAGACTGTTTCTTTTCTATTATTAAAATCACTTGACGCAGTGACGATCATTTCTATCTCTGTTCAAAAGGCAGTTAAGCGGTAAACGTTATTATATATTTTGGATTGAATCAACAACTGATAATTTTAAAACTAACCTTTGAAATTGAAGATGACGAGGCGGCGTCGGTTTTGAAGTTCAAAAACGTTCTTTTCGACAAAGGGACAGACGGCGGAAACTAGTAACTGTTCGGCGTGCCAGAAATAATTTTCTTTAAATTTGAAGCGTTCTTTACTTTACTTTCGCAAGGACGACAGATGAGTTCAGGAAGCGCTTTGTTTTGATGAAGCACGTTGTCTACCCTGTGTGCCACGTTGTCATGAACTTTTTCAACATCAACTAATATAACCGCGTTCTTGCAGTACTGTATGTGGAGTCCTCAAGGGATTCGCAGAGTCGATAGAACAAAAAATCGATTCCATCACAGGATAAAACTTCTTCGCATCAGTGACCTGGACAACCTCCCCCTCCCACAAATTTTTTGTTATCACCCAGAATCTGGGTGACACGTGACCAGCCCCTGCCAGGGCCTTTTCGCAGCGCGCGTGGCGGGGGGTCGGCGGCGGGCGGAGATAGGCCCTGGGTACGAGGTTGTCTGTGAGGTTCAACGAAAACAACAGATCAAAGTCCGCTTGACCCGGAAGTGATATCCGGTCACGCACGTGTGACGCACGGGTAACTCTACACACTGTATTTAAAGTGCAAATTAATCGAAAATTAAGTTTGTCTTATTTGAAAGAACTCTTAAAATAACAGAGAACATTAATTTACAGCTCTTCCATATTTCACTTGGTTCTCACGATATTTAGACTTATGTGAGATAATCTATGACGTCCCACGGTTTGCACAATTTAACATATTGGAAATTTGTGTATATCTAATTTATGATTATTGAAGGAAATCACTTAAAACTTGGCATACAGTAGTGCTACAATCCATGAAACTAAACATTAAAGAAAAGTTTCAAGTGATTTCCTTCCATAATCGCAAAGATATACACCAATTTCCAATATGTGCATGTTAAAATGTTGTGCAAACCATGTGACATCATAGATTTAGATTATATATCTCACATAAGTCTAAGCATCTCGAGAACCAAGTGAAATATGGAAGAGTTGTAAATTGATGTTCTCCATTATTTTAAGAGTTCTTTCAAATAAGACAAACTTAATTTTCAATTCATTGGCACTAACAGCTCCTGAAATAGTGATCGCATGTAGGAAGTCTAATGTTACAAGCAAAGGCCCTTTGTCTCTGACAAAGAGTCTTTGCTCAAAACCTCATATACACTAATATCAGCAGTACTATTTCTACTATTTTGTGCCAACACAAAAAACCTATCCCATACCACGTGAACAAAAGCTACCTGCATACAGTGCGTGCGACAGGGTAATCGAGAAGTTGAGGGACTGGTATACAAGTTAATTGAAACTAATATTGCATTTACCAATATTTTAATGCAAATTAAAGCTGTTTTTATAGAGGACAACAAAACATCTCCCTCAATCTTCTGTCACAACTGGATTTATCCAATTGTGTGTTTTAGGACATTCAGATGTTTTACCAGTCCATAATACTAGCATATGCATATGGTATATGATTGTCAAGCTAATCCAGATCCTGGACAGGAATAGAATCAACCTGTGACCTTTTAATTGCCAATGTCAGACACACTAACCATTTTAGCTACCGAGAGTGGAGATTATAACAACACAATGAAATAATTTATATAAGTACTATATAAATTAAATTATATAAATGGATATTTCTCAAGGTATTTTTCCTTGACTGCATTTTCAGTCTGGTTGACTGCTTTAGACAATTTAGCCAATTTTTCACTCTGAAAACAACACAAAAATGAGAATAAAATAATTATAGTAATTAGTGTCTTATGTGGGTGCAAGTTTAACCCAACCTGAAACCAAGGTTTAAATATTAAACTACTGGTATTACCATTGAAAATACATTCCTGTTTTTCATTGTATTTGTACAGGTACAGAACTTGGAGGTATCATTGCAAATGCTGAAACAATAGAGGCTGGTCGCTTACAAGAACTTTTAGCATAAAGCTTGGAAAATAAAGGATTTTTTTACAATTGACCAAAAGTTAAACTTCCATGCAGGTAAGTCAAAAGTATTTTCATAGCTGTTTACTGTTAATATCCCATCTATATCTGGGCAAAATTATACCCCATTCTTTAAATCAGTTTCATTAATGTAACACAACAAAATAAACCTTAACAGCCTGACTTTTCACATAAGTGATAAGCCCAGCTGCAAACATACATGTGTAGTATGTGTACGGTTTAAAGGTGAATTACAGTCACTAGTGCGTAGCAAATAGCAATAATATGTGTAGTAGCATGCATAAATTAATACAAAAGAGGGAAATTACCTCAATATCACAATCTTCTTCGTCGCTATAAACGACCACCGTCTCCATGTTGTAAACATTCGGCGGGAAATAAGCATTTTTGGCGGTTTTAGCGAGTAATTTTAGCAGTTTTTAGCATCATTTCCGGTTTCGGCGATTTCCGGATTCGGTCGTTTCGGTTTCCGTTCTTTACAGAGACCCTTTACAAAAGCTTTTAGTTATAGATATTGTATAATTGACAATTCAAACAGGGTTTCACAATATAGTGGTTATAACTATATAGCAGGTCACTTACAAAAGTGGCACAAGAGCTTGTACTCCATTCTCCAGCAAACATTCAATGTCTGATAGGTATTAATTTATATAATAAGATATAAATTAAAGTTATGACTTAGCAATAGCAACATCGCTTTGTTAAATAACCTATTTGTATATATAATGAAAAATTACTGGGCGAGTGACCCAAAAACAAGTATTGCTTTCTCTCCGGCTTCCCTGCATGTAAGAAGTGCTCGTTGAAATATTTAAATAGTTTTGTTGCAAAGAGAAATTGAGCCGTTGTTTATAACAAGCTGTAAATATAACTCAGGAAAAATGCCTGGGAATTGAATGAGCAATCAGAAGGTCGCAATTCGATCACCTGGGCACAAGGATTTACAGCATCTACAGCAACAATTTAACAACTTAAATATCTCCTTTGGTTGGGAGAATAAAAATGCTGGAAAAAACGGTTAATTCTTAATTTTGCCTAGCTTTTTTGCTTTAAAACACACATATCTAAAATAGTTCACATCAATAATTTATTAGAAAGAACTTTATGTATGTATCTATGGCGTCATATCACCGCCAATATTCATGTTTCTCATCATTCAACATGTTTCCGACATTTAGGCCGTCGGCTGAGGGTCGAAAAGCTTCACTTCACTAGCACATGTTTCTAATCTAAAGGAACTTCACATATTCTGGTAGAGTAAAGCCCGCTGAATCCAAATCTAAAAAGTTCCTGCCATTTCCTCCTGTAGTTTTTGAGAATTTCGCGATCAAAATCTTCAAAATTACAGGTTTCGAAATCGCTTAAAAATAAAATAACATACCTCAAAAGGCTCATTCCTAATACCCAGTCTTAACGCGCCGTATAGTGTCACAATGGTGTCATGCTAAAACGTAATTTCCGGTTCCTTTTGGGCAATGTGATTTTGTAATGGAGGTAAATACACGATATTCCCTTCGATTTTCTGTATATCTCACTAATATATATGCCTGCGAAGGCTGCGATCATGCTGATATGTGTGTTGAGATATTTAATAGCAACATCTAGCCTTCCAAGAGTATGAACTGAATGTGAATTTCTTATTGATCAGGTAAGTCAAGAACAAAATATATCGAAACTTTAACTGGTGCTATACTCTACATAACATTCTCAAGCTTTGACGTACGAAATACATCTTCTGAATCTTTTGAATATCTACAATAAACAAGTAAATATCTGATTAGAATACTCGCCCTTCTGCTGTAGATTTAAATTTCTATACATATTCATCATCATCATCATCACAGTCCATTTCTTCATCACCAATTTCACCATCAATTAACTCTGATTCCATTTCATTAAGTTCTTGCTCTTCTGCATTCTCACAGCTATTGCATTGACAAAGTTCTGTACATTTGAGGTTTGCTTTGTGACACGAACACCTTCTTGTTTGGTAACCCTTTTTGCATTTGCAACAAACATATTCTAAAATACTGTCAGGAGCAGGCTCTAGTGTCCCCCAGGTAATTGCTAATTCATCTGACTCAAGTTTCCAACCATAGCCTACAGGTGATGGTGCTGCTAGAATAGGAATGGTAGAATGCTTGCGTATGTAGCTCTCAAAGTTCACTCTCAAAATGTGCTGTTGTAAACTGTCCGAGTTGGGTGGTAGTGATTCCTCGGTAACCTTTCCAAGTTTGAACATCCTGTAACGGGCAATGTTGACATCAGTAGCATCTTGTTGACCATAAAGGCAGCAAACATATTGCTCCAGGAGAGTGGTGATATTGTCTGGCACATGTATGTCTTCTCCAAGTGTCTCAAAAGCTTGGCAAAATTCATTTTTGCTTCTGGCCACTCCAAGTGACCGTGCTTTGCCCTTACCAAAGAAAGCACTTGTTGAGTCATATCCTAGATAAAAATTATATTTATTAAAATATATAAAACACTTAACTAGTGTGTTTAAGTAGCACATATCTAATAATATTTAGCAAATAATTGTATTGATCTTACAGCCTGTAACTATAGAAAAGTATTTCAATGTTTCGAGCATAGGCCCCGGCCTTTAAGGAAAAGGCTTGAAATGTTGAAATGGATAATTATAGCTTTCTCACCTATAAAAAGTGAGTCTGGGTGCAGTTACCCATTTGGTCCTGGAAGTAAAATTTCACTTTTTATTGGTGAGGAAACTCTATTCAGTGTATTAATTTAATTTTACAACCATTAACACATTTTGTATGACAACTGCTATTTTACCAGTAAAAATATGGAATGGAATAATTGCTTTGCACCATCTAGGGCCAAGATAAGCAGCAACTTGGGCAATGTCAATTGTTCTTCGGTTGTTTCCAGTTCCTGTATCGAGTATGAGCCTGGCAGGTATGGTGACTTGACATGCTAATGCAATAACAAACACATCAGTGTCTGGGCTCTTGATGACGATATTATCAGTTGATGTTGCAGCATGTTGTGCATGAACAAACATTTTGGTATCCGCCTCTTCGTGGTCACATTCTAACTCTGGAATTTCGTTGAAAGCAACAGCATCACCATTTGACTGATAGTGGTAGCATTTTTCTTCTTTGGTTACAAACAATTCCTTTGATTGTAGTGCTGAACCAGAGACCTTTCTCCATTGCTTCACCAGAAAATCTACCAACCCTTCTTTATTGCTGCCCATGCTCAGGAACTTTTCCCACTGTTTTGGTACCTTTTGTTGCTCGCTGAGGATTGAAACAGCATATGTACCAGACACTGATGTGTTTGTTATTGCATTAGCATGTCAAGCCACCATACCTGCCAGGCTCATACTCGATACAGGAACTGGAAACAACCGAAGAAGAATTGACATTGCCCAAGTTGCTGCTTATCTTGGCCCTAGATGGTGCAAAGCAATTATTCCATTCCATATTTTTACTGGTAAAATAGCAGTTGTCATACAAAATGTGCTAATGGTTGTAAAATTAAATTAATACACTGAATACAGTTTCCTCACCAATAAAAAGTGAAATTTTACTTCCAGGACCAAATGGGTAACTGCACCCAGACTCACTTTTTATAGGTGAGAAAGCTATAATTATCCATTTCAACATTTCAAGCCTTTTCCTTAAAGGCCAGGGGCCTATGCTCAAAACATTGAAATACTTTTCTATAGTTACAGGCTGTAAGATCAATACAATTATTTGCTAAATATTATTAGATATGTGCTACTTAAACACACTAGTTAAGTGTTTTATATATTTTAATAAATATAATTTTTATCTAGGATCTGACTCAACAAGTGCTTTCTTTGGTAAGGGCAAAGCACGGTCACTTGGAATGGCCAGAAGCAAAAATGAATTTTGCCAAGCTTTTGAGACACTTGGAGAAGACATACATGTGCCAGACAATATCACCACTCTCCTGGAGCAATATGTTTGCTGCCTTTATGGTCAACAAGATGCTACTGATGTCAACATTGCCCATTACAGGATGTTCAAACTTGGAAAAGTTACCGAGGAATCACTACCACCCAACTCGGACAGTTTACAACAGCACATTCTGAGAGTGAACTTTGAGAGCTACATACGCAAGCATTCTACCATTCCTATTCTAGCAGCACCATCACCTGTAGGCTATGGTTGGAAACTTGAGTCAGATGAATTAGCAATTACCTGGGGGACACTAGAGCCTGCTCCTGACAGTATTTTAGAATATGTTTGTTGCAAATGCAAAAAGGGTTGCCAAACAAGAAGGTGTTCGTGTCACAAAGCAAACCTCAAATGTACAGAACTTTGTCAATGCAATAGAGTTAATTGATGGTGAAATTGGTGATGAAGAAATGGACTGTGATGATGATGATGATGAATATGTATAGAAATTTAAATCTACAGCAGAAGGGCGAGTATTCTAATCAGATATTTACTTGTTTATTGTAGATATTCAAAAGATTCAGAAGATGTATTTCGTACGTCAAAGCTTGAGAATGTTATGTAGAGTATAGCACCAGTTAAAGTTTCGATATATTTTGTTCTTGACTTACCTGATCAATAAGAAATTCACATTCAGTTCATACTCTTGGAAGGCTAGATGTTGCTATT
Source organism: Chrysogorgia sp. JL179-B06 (assembly GCA_035772405.1). Classification (NCBI taxonomy): domain Eukaryota; kingdom Metazoa; phylum Cnidaria; class Anthozoa; order Scleralcyonacea; family Chrysogorgiidae; genus Chrysogorgia; species Chrysogorgia sp. JL179-B06. Next base: position 1,012,734 of record JAYKKM010000266.1, read on the forward strand.
AAATATCTCAACACACATATCAGCATGATCGCAGCCTTCGCAGGCATATATATTAGTGAGATATACAGAAAATCGAAGGGAATATCGTGTATTTACCTCCATTACAAAATCACATTGCCCAAAAGGAACCGGAAATTACGTTTTAGCATGACACCATTGTGACACTATACGGCGCGTTAAGACTGGGTATTAGGAATGAGCCTTTTGAGGTATGTTATTTTATTTTTAAGCGATTTCGAAACCTGTAATTTTGAAGATTTTGATCGCGAAATTCTCAAAAACTACAGGAGGAAATGGCAGGAACTTTTTAGATTTGGATTCAGCGGGCTTTACTCTACCAGAATATATGAAGATCCTTTAGATTAGAAACATGTGCTGAAAAAATATTTTCTAGAGCACTTTTCGACCCTCAGCCGACGGCCTAATTGAAGTTAATTCGGACATTGAAGTTGTTGATTATTCAACATATTTTCGACATTGAAGTTATATCGAACATTGAACATCTATGTCTTTTCGTCATTCAAGTTAAATAGGACATTGAAGTTAATTCGGACATTGAAGTTGTTGATTATTCAACATATTTTCGACATTGAAGTTATATCGAACATTGAACATCTATGTCTTTTCGTCATTCAAGTTAAATAGGACATTGAACATGCCGCTTATTCGGCGCTCATCCGAACTTCAATGTTCCAAAAATGTTGAAAAAATTCAACACCCGAATACGGGAAGTTCAATATTGGCGGCGAAGAACCATAGCGCGAAATGTCCGCCAATATTAATTAGCTCGCATTAGCACAACCCCCCGGCACATTTAACTCGTGTCCAGGCCAATACTGGACAAAGTGACGGTGTCGACTTCATCAATACACGCAAAAGTTGTTCCCAAAGCTAAAGTTTATTGTATTTGATTGAGTTTCATTGCGGGATGAATACAGAGGAAATACGTTCTGCTAGAGCTGCTCTATTGGATGTTGCTGAGCGATTGAGACAACAGTCAACAGGTGAGTTCAATGATCTTTTGACCTCTTAATAAACTATGAACAACCCACACGCATTTTAACGTATAATTTTAATATCTAGCGATTTGATTATAAAATACTCGTAGTACGCAGCTTTCGTGCCTTAAAAAACTATAAATCCTCACAAAAGCTAGTATACATATAGAAAGATGTAAACACCTAGACTAGTTATATTTTTTAAGGCATTTCTCAGTCAACAATCATTTTCAACTTCAATCAATATATTAAAACAGTTTATTAAAAAATATTTGAGCAATCAGCATAAGTTCTGAATCAAAGATGTATAAGCAACAGTCATTATAGGTAATATATTAGCAACAGCCATTTTTGTTATGCTATATGCTTTTTGCTTGCCCGTCAAATGCAACATCTAAAACCCTGAAATTGTGTGATTGCAAAAAAAGGAATAAGGGACCGTTCATTATTTATGCCATAGGATGGGGGTGGGGATAAAATGGGGGGTATACAATGTTCACCTTGTCCTAATGGGGGGGGGGGGGGTAATAAGCATGACTGCTACACGATGATTGGCCAATTAATAATAATCTATCCTTTTGACTCATTTGTGTGTTGTTAGCACAAAATCATAATGAAGAATTAATGAAAAGGCCTAATGAAAAAGGTAGAGAAGACTCTGGAAAGGCTGTTTCCGTCGCTCTAGAGCTCGAGCTAGCCATGGTGGCACTTAGTGTGAGTTCACTAACCTTAGGAAATCTCACGGACGTCACACATACAAAATCGAGCCGTTGATGGTTGCGACAGCCCTTCTTGTTTGAAATCACCAGGCAGCGTGTGAAACTGAATACATGTAGATTGCCGTTCTTGATTTCAAGCAAGGGGGTTCATTATTTTAAGAACATTTAAAAGGGGGGTCACTAAGATTTTCTTATATGACGAAGAATGTCCCACCCCACCCTGTGGCATAAATAATGAATGGTCCTAAGTGAGTGCCATTTTGAAAAGTTGCTGATTTCACAATACAGTAATACCTAACCACAGAATAGGCACTAACAGAAGTCCGACTCAGGCAATAAAAGCGTAAGCGCTTTTTTCAGCTTAGCAAGTACCCTAGGCATTCATCCCCCCCAATTAATATATGCCTTGAATGTTTTCGGGGGAGTGACGGCCTCTCTTTAGGGGACTTGCTAAGCTGAAAAAGCACTTATGCTAAAATTATAAGGAGTTAGGTTTCTGTGTAGTGTCTATTCTGTGACCTACAGTAACACAACCTGCATTATCCATAGATTACCCTAAAATTAACACAAGTACCCTACGAGAAAAGTGGTGTTTACTTTGTGTTTCGCGCACAAATTTGTTATTCTTTGACCCTAACCCCAATTGTAAACCTAATCCTAACCCTAATGCATATTCGTGAGCGAAACACAAAGTAATAACCAGAAAAGTCCTGAATACTCCTAGTTGTACTTGTGCCAAAAACAAGCTTGGGTGACCTGTAGAGAATGCAAATTCATGACATCGACCAAAAAAAAAAACAGACTGATGGATTTATGACTCCTCCTTTAAGTAAAATCGTATGGTGTTAGCTGCAGCAAAAGAATAAAGTAGGGCACATTGCGGCTTAATGGGTTAAGGGACCAGATTGTTGTTTAAATTTCATCTTTTCAGGAAACCAATCAGAAGGGGAATCGGCTAGTTTCCATGGCAATGGGGCTTTGTCACAACCAAGCACATCACAAACAAGTGCTGCAATTAATGTGCCAAGACCGAGAATGGGGGGGAACATCCAAGTTGATGAGCATAGGAGGCTTTTTGGATATAGAGGTCAAGGAAATAACACAACAACGATATCAGGAAAAGGAAAAGGAAAGGCAACAGCAAAAAGGCAAAATGGGCAAACATGCACATTGAAATTTGTCTGCTTAGCTAGTTGCAAGCCCGTCAAGCCACCAACATCCGTAAAAGAGAGGGCTGGTCTATCTAACGCTGGTCTTGGAGACACAACAATTTCTTTGGATATTAATGGTGACAGTTCTCATTGCCATGAGAACATTTTGGAAAAATTTCCAAAGCTTGTTGAGAGTGGGTATGATCTCCTTTTGTATGACCGTGCTGGAGAGAATTCTTCATTCTGCCTCCTGAAGCACCCTTATCTACCAAGAAAATTGAAAGAAGTGGCTGGGCAATGTAAGATTTATATTAAACCTTTGCAAAAAGACCTGGTAGAATGTGATGCTGAAGAAGAGATAGAGGTTAGTTTTTCCTCTCAATATATAATAATAATTTCTATAGCAATATATAAATAGAGTTGGTGTTCATACTGCCAGAAATTGCGCTAAAAATAGTCGTGTCGCTGAGCATTATTTCCACGGTAGTCAAGATTTTTTGTGTGCTTTTTTGTTTTAATATTGTTTTTAGGCCTTTAACCTTTGCTCTGCCTGTTGTAATGCAAGACAATTTTAGTTATTTTACTGTACTTGTCTGTGGAGGCTTAATAATATGCAAATGCATGTTTTTTTATTTAATTTTACGAAGTACCCAGATGAGAATACTAAGGGAAGAATTAGGTGCATTGCTTTAAAGCTTCACTTTCCAGCATTTTAGTCATATTCTTTACATTTTAGAATGATGCAGGACCTGTAATTTCTTGCTTGACATGCAATGCTGTGGTACCAATGGGCTCTATAGAAGAACATCGCATGTTGGTGCACAAGATTGAACCTCAGGTAGGGTAGAGTATAGTACTGCCAAGAAATTGCTTCACACTGCGTCCGCTCTGCCCGCGTTTTGCATCCACTGATAGTTAAGTAGTAAAATGTTCCCCACATTGGAATTAAGTAATAATAAAAATTACTTTTATTAAAATGTACCCTGACATTCACCCTAAGATTATGCACTTGTTAATGAAAACCACCGCCCTCCCCATCCCGGGGAAACATACAAAATTAGACTTTTTTAGAAACCAATGCAAGGAAAATCCACACCAACGGTGGCAATCAAAATGAGCAGACAGAGTCTTTGGTACAAACTAAAAAGTATTTTGTTGTTTATTGTACAAGTAATGTGAATTCCATCAAACATGTTACAGTATTACTCAGTGTATAAAATAACATTATTTGTTACAAACATTATTTAAAGTTGGCAAAAAGTACCTAAAACCCTACCCTCATGGGCCACAATGAATAGCGTAAATCCCCATCATGGTGGATATTAGGCGGGTTTCCGACGACAATTGAATTATGTCATTAGATATTTATGTAAGTGTTTGGTGTTACTGGGTACTGTGCATGTAAGACATCTTTCTCAATATTTTTGTAGGCAAAAAGGAGAAAGGAAACACCTTGCATCCTGAACATGCTACACAAAAATGACGAAGGTGAAAATTCCCGGTAAGAACTTGTCACACATTGTATATGTTAAGTTGGAATTATAGCATTACTTTAATTACAACTTGGATACTTAAATGGATGGCAGATACAATCGACGCGTACAGTAGCAACAAACAGTCACCAACACACTATCTGTTATTTGTATAAGTTTGTTATTTGTTTTATATTTAGTTCATATGACATGAAGAAGAGACTGCAGGATTTGGTTCCATTGGCTACTTCAGATGAAATTGATTCAGCCCTTTCAATTGCTGGTGGAGATGTTGATGCTGCTGCACAACATTTATTAGGTAAGTTTCATTTGGTGGTTTTTGTGTCCAACTGTCCATCTTTAGAAATATTGTTAAAGGGACACTCCAGCCAAAATACAAGTGTAGTTCATATGAAAGATCTTACTGACTTTAGTTTATTTCCAAAGTTTCAGCATTCCTATCAATTTAGTTAAGAAGATATGGCAAGTTGAAGTTGAAAATTTGAGGATTTTGACGCCATAATATTGGTTTTGAAAATATGATGTCATTGCGTGATTCTTTATCGGCAGTGGAGTTGTTTTGATGGCGATCACATAGTAATAGCTGTTGTGAATGCTCTTTGAACGAACATTAGTCGAAATAAACTATTTAGTTTCTCATGCAGGAAAGTATAGGAGCTTCTTAGGCATAATACGAGATAGAATCACGCAGTGACGTCATATTTGAGAAACAAAATGGCGTCGAAATTGGACAAACTCTCCAACTTCAACTAGCCATATCTTCTTAACTAAATTGATAGGAATGCTGAAACTTTGGAAATAAACTAAAGTCAGTAAGATCTTTCATATGAACTACATTTGTATTTTGGCTGGAGTGTCCCTTTAACAAAATTAAAACTGCCAATGAGTATTATGCACAATTGGTATAATACCGATACTACTATAGATGGATCAGATATAATAAATAATATCAGATCAGTACTACTGCAGATGGATCTAATATAATAAATAATTATGTACCTGAAATCTGAAGCATTTTTTGGAGATAGAGTATCCAGTTTTACCGAGTATACTCTTTGACATTTTGATACTTGATTGAAAAATAAAGATTGTGAAAATAAAGATTGATCTGTTTAAAGCTGTCATGTACATACCCTGTACATAACCTTTAACGTGTATTAATTATATATATATATATATAGTTGTGGTAGATAAAATTATATGACTACGAGCACATCCTGAAGATAAAATAACTTTGTCCTGTTTTACTAGCGTACATTTATGTAACTCGTTGAAAGCACATTGTCGGGTATGGATTTAAAAATTGCCATGTCTATTCATTGTTTGAATCAATATGACAGTGATGTAGATGATGAAATCATTGCAACAACCATTATGGACGAGCCTCCAAAAGAAAATACAGACAATGTCAATGAAACGATTTGTAAACCAGACTTGGAACAATTTAGGAAGAATACAATAGATGAATCCTTATCCAGGCAAAGGTTCACCGTCTCACGAGAGGACGGTTTGGAAGAACTAAAGAAAGACATTCTAGGTTGCTACAAAAACCCCGAAGTCAGGCTCACTGCCAAACTTCGTGTGAAATTCGAAGGTGAGGAAGGTGTTGGCAGTGGCCCAATAAGGGAATTTCTCCTCTGTGCCATGAAAATAGTACATGATGGGATAGAAAAGTATGGAAATCCATTGCTATTTTTCGAAGGCGAGGATGACCATAAAATACCAGTCCATGACCAAGCTTTGAGATGCACTGGTGCATTTACGGCTATTGGCCGAATTATCGGCCACTCGACATTGCATTCTGGCCCATCCCTATACGGTGTGTCTCAAGCAATTCTGCAGTACTGGGTACTATCTGCTGACGGTGAAGTCGACGACCTTTCTCTGGGAAGTCTCGCATTAAGTCTGAAGGATCTTTCGGATATTGAGCTGAGAGAATATATAACGCAGATAAAATTTGATTGTATTTACTTTTAATTTATATACAGGGAGACAATGTAATTCGTTTCATCACTTTAAGCAATCGTAGTAACAACTAACCTATTAATTTTGTTTAAAGGGACACTCCGGCCCAAATACAAATGTTTACTGACTTTAAGATTATTTCCAAAGTTTCAGCATTCCTATCAATTTAGTTGAGAAGATGTGGCTAGTTGAAGTTGGAGAGTTTGTCCAATTTCGACGCCATTTTGTTTCTCAAATATGACGTCACTGAGTGACGTGATCTCGTATTATGCCTAAGAAGCTCCTCTACTTTCCTGCATGATGAACTAAATAGTTTATTTCGACTAATTTTCGTCCAAAGACCATTCACAATAACTATCACTATGTGATCGCCATCAAAACAACTCCACTGACGATAAAGAATCACTCAATGACGTCATATTTTCAAAACCAATATGGCGTCAAAATCCACAAATTTTCAACTTCAACTAGCAATATCTTCTCAACTAAATTGATAGGAATGCTGAAACTTTGGAAATAAACTAAAGTCAGTAAGATCTTTCATATGAACTGCATTTGTATTTGGGCCGGAGTGTCCCTTTAACTACAGTAACACCCGTGCTTTCTTTACAGCTTGAAAAACTTCTACAAGATGAACCTGCTGACGATGTTCTCACGGACGGAATCGCGCCCTATATTTTTGAGGCAGGATTATATATCCACATGATAAATAGTGACAGAAAGTTACTTATTCAAGGTCTCTTTGTGTACTTTGGCATACATAAGAGAAGGAGAGAATTAGATGATATTGCAAAAGGTATAAGTTAATCATATTTTTACATTTATCCACCCTATTTGGTATACACTATTTGGTACTAAGAAACTGTATATAGTTGCGGAAGATTGCGTGTGTTTTTTATGTATGCTGATACATGCAGAAGAGATACTGGAAACGATTTAAAAATTTTAATTTACCTGATCCAAATAATACTGAAAATGATTTTTAGGCGACCATCAAGTATTCATAATGTACTGCAACAACATGCTGTATCAATTTACAGTAGTAATGAAAATAAAAATGTATGAGAAAGATGTATAGTAGATAAGCTCGAAAGCTAAGTCTTATTTGCTAAACGTTTTTTGTTAAAATAGTATCTTGTTTCATGTAACTACTACGGTAACATGAAATGTTACCCTGTATCTGTGTTTGTGTTGCAACGGAACGTGGCGACACAAATAATTGATACAGCCTTCGATTTACTTGAAACATCACCCATCATTTAATGCTATGTACTCATTTCGTTTCTTTGCAGGTATGAATGCAGTCCGTGTACACAGCTTCATGGGCAAATGCGACATTGATGTCGTAGAAAGCATGTTTCCAAGATGTGATATGAGACTAATAACAGCGGAGCAGATCAAGGAGGCTATCGTTTTTGAAGATAGCACAGGGCACGAAGACACAATCGTCTACCTGTACGATTATCTCACCGAGTTGGAGAAATACGAAGAAGGTACTGTATATTGTTGTAGTTCGCGGTTTTGAATAGTCCTACCAATACACATGTAAATTATTAATTAATGCATTAATTATTAATGCAAAAAATAATGCAAAAAAAGTTCGAGGCTCGTGCCTATGAAGTGTTATTCCCTTCAAAATTAAAGTTCTATATTTGTTATGCAACATCGTATTATGAAACACTAAATTATGCAAGATTGTATTGTGGAACACCAAATTATGCAATATTGTATTATGCAACATCATATCATGCAACATCGTATTATGAAAGGTTAAATTATGCAAACTTGTATTACGAAACATCAAATTATGCAAGCTTTTTTTGTGGAACAGCACATAGTGCAACACAGTATTTTGAAACATCGCATTATGCAAGCTTGCGTTATGAAATTGCACAAAATGCGCTCGTCAAAAATGTGTTGCATTCTAAATCAAAATGGGCGATTACTCTGTTTAGCCGCATGTCATAGAAAGTCGTGAGTCCACGTCTCTTTCACGAAGTAAGAACGTGTTGTAGTGGAATTAATAGGGACCTTTAGCAAACTAGGACGGCGATGGCACTTCAAACGTCAATAATTTTCAGCATTTAAAAGAAGGCACTGTTAATTAATTACGGTATTTGATATACCAAGCTTGTTTTTTCACCACCAAAACCCTTCAGTACTGCTAAAACGATTCACTGCTGCTAAATGTCTGTTTTGAAGTCAACTTTTTATGTAACAGCTCTCTCGTCTTTGTGAATTTATGCCGTCCTAAAGACGTAAAAATGCACGGACATCCGTTGTAAACAGAACGAAGACGGAAGATAATTCATTCTCTTTGTTTTGCATGAAGAATGTATGAAGAATGTTGAAGAAAAATTTGAAGGTTTTTTTACGACGTCCTCCATTTTTGCCGTCGTGTTTGCTAAAGCTCTCTATTATTCTTCGGCCGTTTCGATGACGGTCATCTCGAAGGATTGTTAGCATAACTAGAAAAAATAGGTACGCAATGCGTACATGCGGAGACTGGTTTGGGAATAAAGATGATAATGGTAGTTCTAACATCAATTATAACACTAATTGTAAAAAAGCTCTCGAAAGCTTTGGCTTCACATGGCGAAATCCTAATATTCAAACTTCTTATCTAAATAATCCATCAGTAAAGACAAGTATAAAACTGCACGCAGGCTATGAAAATCGCTTTTAAACAACTCGTGGTTCAACTGCAAACAGCCTTCGAAGGAACAATCGAAATCTTGGCGAAATCCTAATATTCCATACCCCAAAGCGACATTTTTATTCTTTGCGCTTGCTCTGTAGACGCGGTATAGACTTATGATGGACTTATGGCGTATGCCGACGATTGTTAATTCTGAAAGCCTGCAAATGCTAACACCTGATTTTCCTTCTGACCCTCGCGCCCTCGGCCCAAACATACATAATCATGTACAACCGTGGTCATGACATTGCGGAGATCTGGTTCCCAGTCTCTGCAAAAAGCGACCGAAAGTTTGCCGAACATCTATCCGAGGACGTTGACTCAGTCACGTTCCCTCGACATTCCCAGTCACCGAAGTTGTTGACGTTAGACCAGCAGTTGCTGCACTTCCAGGAGATTCTGTGGCACCCGATCCAGAACAAAGTATTAAATTAAAGATTCTGCTCGTCTCAACAAGTTAACGATACCGAAAACACGACAAATATACTCCCGCTGGCAAAAAATGGCAGGACACTTTTCAGCTAGATAATGCGATGATGTTCCATAACGCAAGCTTGCATAATGTGATTTTCCAAAATACTGTGTTGCATGATATGATGTTCCACAATACAATCTTGCATAATACGGTGTTTCATAATGCAAGTTTGCATAATTCGGTGTTTCATAATACGATGTTGCATAACAAATATAGAACTTTAATTTTGAACTTACAATTAATCAATTGACGATAATAAAGAACGTTGAACATTCACACACATCGTACTTTTCGTTGTCTAGGAAAACCTTCCATGACTGACCTCTGCTGTTTTTGGACAGCCATGAACAATTTGCCACCACGGAATTGTATTCTACAAGTGAAATTCCAAGAAGGTCAACGTCCATTGCCTATTGCCGAAACTTGCTTCTTATCTATATCCCTTCCTACAGTGCATCAATCGTATGAGGAATTCAAGAGAAATATGGACGTAGCTCTCACTCATGGTTCTCTGGGGATACACCATTCATAATTAACAGAGTGCACCAAATTAACAAAAGCTTTACAAATTAATCAATATCGCCGTTATTGTTTCGTTATTTGCATCCAACTTGAAAACGCCACCATTCTAGCCTTGGAAGGACAAACAGCAACAACTTTATCTTTTATACTTGTAGAGATTATTCAAAAAAGTGCTTCCATTGTATGCTTAGGTATTACTACTGTACTTACTATGCTAAATTTTATATCAGTGTGTATTATATAGATTATAGTACAATCATCCCAAGTTGGACTAAAATTTAGTCGTATGACGTATTTATTAAAAGTAGAGACTGTATGCATAAATTCCGTAGCTTAAGGAAAAAAACCATTGAAAACATATCATATGGCTCTTTACTCCATTTACATGAAGTATACAACACTAGTTTGTTAATTAGGAAATTGACAGTATAGAAAAATCGTTTTACAGTGGTTGATTTAAATATGCGTTGAGGTTGTAAATAGCTATTTTATTAACCTAATAATGTTAATGTTCTATTCAAAATATCATAGAAAACATCGAAAGCATTACTAATTGTTATGTTCTCCGGGATTTGCCTTCTAATTTCATCAGATTGAGCTGCATCTAACCCACAGTTGGTTTCAGGAACTTCCACCATATCAGGCTCTATTTCTGAAACTACTTCCTCCCAGTCAACTCCATAATTGTCATCCCCCTCCTAAAAAAACAAATTTTTACTAATTAATAATCGTAAGTAACCAAAAAGGTGTATGATATGGGTGGAAAAAAGGTAAAAAGTCATTTACACTACCTGAAAGATTTCTCGTGCTACGGTGGAACCGGTTCCAGATATGGCGTTCAAACCTTGTATCCATAGTTGCATTGGGGTTTTGTTATGCTCAGAGCGAAGTGGGTGTCGAATCCAGGCATCTTTCCAAGACGTCAGATGGTTGTTCAAAACTGGCAGAAAGACTGAATGAAGGCACCACAAATGTATCTCGTTATTTGGATCCAGCAAGCCTAGCCTCTCCATTTCATAAAACAGGTCATAAAAAACACAGGTACATCCTTGAAATACATCACGCCAAAGCCTTTCAATTCTTTGGTTATGAACGCTCTTTCCTAGAGGAGAATTTTTAAACAGCGAAATGAATAGACACGTCCCACCCAAGGAACAGAGAAAAAAGTTTCTAAGTTACTATACATAAGTATCATCTTATACCATGACGACATCACGTTAAAGACTTCACTCACTATAGTATGTGTTCAGTAACTCGAACCAACAGCACACTTTACTATCACACAAACTCATCACAGAGGTTGCTTTCTGGGGAGGATATTCAACATCTTGTCGCTTATAATTTACCCCTTATTTAATAAACGGCCTCTTAAAATACAAAATTTAGTAAATAAGATACAGGTAATTTATAGCATTGCCCTGCCACACACCTGTTATCATGCTTCCTCTTCTAGGTCCACGTTGTGGGTGGTTCAACATAAACCAAGCAACCTGGACATTCTCCCCACCCTTGTCAGATCTGACACGTGATGGCAGGCCATATAATTCTACAGCATTTGTGAATGCTGCTAAGACAGTCTCTGCCTTGTTGTTGTTTGATGCAGCAAGATACACTGGTATCCGAGAGAATCCATCAATCCCCCCATGAATAACAATCCGCCACCTAAAGTAAATAAAACAATATACTAGTAGTCCTTCATGGAAATTCACCAAAAGAGGAATCATCTGCCATACATGTATCATTAGAAAGAGCAAAACGGTAAAGTACTATAGGGTTTAGGCCATGGGAATTAACGTTTCTGATTAGCGTCCACCGACCGCATGCCCCATATTTCATTATTTACGAAAAATTTCATTATTTGCACCAACAAAGCTCTCCATCACAGAAATTCAAGTTCCAAATCACCAAACAGCGGTAAAACTGTATATTTACGCATTTTTTACATGGCCCCTGCTAGTTGTGCTTTCGACATTATATTCGGTGCTTTCGACAATATATTCGATGCCTTTTCATATTTCGATCGGTGCTTTAAAAAACTTCAAAGAAATCGCGAGGGATTGTGTTCACCACCAGAGGTAAGTAATTTAAAAATAGATATTTTTAATTTGATTTCCATATGAAAATGTGTTCAAACTTAATATTATAAATGAGCAGTGAGCTGAAAACGAAGGAAATCAGATCAGTAGCAAGACCGCCAAGAAGGAGTTTTGATATGTGACGTTACACTTTAGTTTACATCGTGAAAGAACCTTACTAGACATAAATAATGAACAATGAAAAAAGGCCGCATGCGATTTGAAAAATCTACGGACGCAAATCAGAAACGTTAACTCCCATGGCCTTATTGAGGTTAGGTATGTTAATGCTGCCTTGTGCATAATCTGACTTTGATATTACTCATTGAAGGCAGGGTGCGATAATTTGCGTAGTTGCGTACCGGAGGTACGTCAGTATCATGGTCTGGTACTTCCTTGTTTTCAGCTAAGTATAAGGTAGGTACGCTGGACTCTCATTGTTCCAATTATTGAAGACAGTCAGAATGATCAGAACATCTTGCCCATGGAAGAGCTTGAAAGTACAGCACTGAATGATTGTCTCGCAAGCCTAGTTGAACTGAACAGTGACTAATTGGTTCATTACTAGGATTCTTCCAGAATAAGTTAACATTGATTCTATAATTAGGTGTTGGGTTCCGTCTTATCTAACTTGCAAAACTAAAACACTAGATTCCTTCTTCTCTGTCCCTCAAATTTTATGGGTGGTGGAACATGCTATTCAATTGGCATATTCCTACATTTTAATTTATTTGCTGCAAAGTTGAGTAAAATTCAGTGTGCGGTTGCACAATTCTTACAATGATTTCCTGTAAAGGTATGCCTACAGTAACACACTAGTTTACGCAACGGTTAGTTTTAAAGGTTACATCCAGGATAGTATTCTGGATGTAACCTTAACTAACTGTAAACTAGCATAGGCTAGCATAATTTTCTGAGTCTGTAGTAAAATACAGAAATTACAGTAAGAATATTTAATCATATCATGTACTTAAAGACTTGGTGCACCTAGTCAGGTACAGCTAAAATTTTTGAATTATCGCACCTTGGAAGGGAATGCATTGATTGATAATGATCAACCAATTACCAAACAACATCTATACAGGGATGAACTAGAGAGATTATAGTTTTCTTGTAATATTTTCAATTTTTTTTTTAATGCTAATACCTAGACCTTTAGAATACCTTATCAGTTTATGGTTTCCATCTATATGCCACAAACTTAGGGGGCTGTGAACTTGATATTTTCGCCTCCTTACAGCTTGTGCCCAGCGGTCCATCATACCAACAGGATCAGTTCTTATTAATGATTCCCTAATCCTGTGATGTTGCACCCGATGTCCTTTACCCAGAATGAAGCCCTTTGTCAAGCGAATACCAGTATTGGGGTTTCTATACTGTGCCTCCCTTACAATTTCATCAAGTTGCTCATCACTAATGGTGCTATAAGTAGCTGTAAAACAACAAAAAAAGGAAAATGTTGAAAATCATGGCAAAAATTTGATTTATAAAATATTAGGGAAAACAATGCATTAAGCCATTAAGCTGCCATGTGCCCTAATGCACCCTACTTTATTTTTGTACTGTGGCTAATGTCAGATGACTTTACTTGCCAAGGGGAGAGTCTTGCGCGATGGTTAATTAACAAGATATTAAAATGGCGACATGGGTTAATTATTAAATTAAGTGCAAAAATGCTTCCTATAAGGGGTTACTAAAAGATGATGTACTGATACAGACCAGCATGTGCAAGTATTATACTCTCTATTTATTTGTTGTTCTGTATAAAATCCAAGAACAAAATGTGTATGTTCATATGTACATATAACTTCCTGCTATTGCTGCAGGTTCATACTGTATTTCTGAGGGAAAGGGGGTGCACCTCCTATAAACAGCGATCTCGACTCCAAAAATATTAAAAAAAACATGAAAATCCTCTTATAGGCACATGCACTCATATGTTGGGTAATGGGGTATTTTGATCACAGTAAGATAATCACAATATACGTACTGTAACTATATGGACAACTGGGCTAGCCTGGTTGTTTATATACAAGTAAACACAAAGTATTTCTACTACAAATAATACAAAGTAATACCTTGCTTTCCAGGCTGTGCCACTAACTGGCGTGGGGCCAGTTGGTGTTCATTGCTGACAAGTGACAACAGTATGCAGAACTCAGAAGCCGGGCCGCAGGCGTTAAATCAATCTCTAAAGGGCGGCTACTTTCGGAAGGGCGGTTACTTTCGGGTTGTTATTTTTAGCATCGGCCAAGTTTTAACCACTATCTGCACATATTGCACAAAGTTTCAAAGTTTTGTTTAATTACATAAGAGTTGTTACTTATTATCTAATGCTAATAATTTACCGAAATCAGAAGAGGACGTCAGAACGATGACAATGCAAACATGAAAATCCTGAAGCTTTGATATTACTGTTTTATACATATTTTAATCCATGCCATTCAAAATAAATTGTTAAACAGATGTTATGAATGGTTACTTTCGAGGGGGCGGCTACTTCTGGGAGGCGGTTACTTTCGAGATCCTAAGTACCTTTGTCTTCAGGCGACACCGACAATGCTTTAATTCGCAACTTTTTTACATCGTAACATGACTGTATCAATATCACGCTATCACTATAGGGAGATGCTGAAAATGAAACAAGTTTCCTGGACGGCCCCAATAAATTCTGAAAGTTTTTTTAAAATTTGGTGACTGTTCAACCAGGTAGTGCGCACTTTTCACACCTGCCCTGAGTGCAGACGAAGTGCACAGGAAGCGTCTGCACGCAGGCTAATGCGCACCATTTCCGTTGCTAAAGGCAGGTACGAAATCTTCCAAAGATAACCAATTAAAATAATTGGTTGGTGCGGCGATACGCGTATAGCCTGTGCAGCCATGCAGGACTAGTGATAATATGCGTAAAGAATTTCCCGCGCATTTGACGTGCATGGGATACCTGCCTAGACTGTCTTTGACTTCTGGAACATGCAGACAATGATTTTAATGGCGACTTTTTCATTAAAAATAAAGCGACTTTGCCTAAAAGTGCGTTTGTCTTCAGGAGACATGCCGACAATGCATTAATTGGCAACTTTTTTACATTTTAAACTTATCGTAACATGATTATCAATATCACACTATGTGCACTATAAGGAGATGCTGAAAATGAAACAAGTTTCCTGGACGGCCCCAAAACATTCTGAAAGTTCTTTTGAAATTTAGTGACTGTTCAACCAGGTGGTGCGCATTTTCATTGGTATGCTTATGCACACCTAGCCTGCGTGCATAGTGCAGACGAAGTGCACAGGAAGCATCTGCACGCAGGCTAATGCGCACCATTTCCGTTGCTAAAGGCAGATACGAAATCTTCCAAAGATAACCAATTAAAATAATTGGTTGGCGCGGCGTTGTGTTAAGAATTTTCCGCGCGTTTGACGCATACGTTACTCGTTAGTACGGCAGTACTAAGTTACTAAGGTTATATCATAGACTTTATAGTCCTTAGTACGTTAGTACGGCAGTACTAAGACTATATCATAAACTTTACAGTCCTTAGTACGTTAGTACGGCAGTACTAAGACTATATCATAGACTTTACAGTCCTTACTCCTTAGTACGTTAGTACGGCAGTACTAGGACTATATCATAGACTTTACAGTCCTTAGTACGTTAGTACGGCAGTACTAAGACTATATCATAGACTTTACAGTCCTTAGTACGTTAGTACGGCAGTACTAAGGCTATATCATAGACTTTACTGTCCTTAGTACGTTAGTACGGCAGTACTAAGGCTATATCATAGACTTTACAGTCTTTTAGTACGTTAGTACGGCAGTACTAAGGCTATATCATAGACTTTACAGTCCTTAGTACGTTAGTATAACGGCAGTACTAAGGCTATATCATAGACTTTACAGTCCTTAGTACGTTAGTACGGCAGTACTAAGGCTATATCATAGACTTTACAGTCTTTAGTACGTTAGTACGGCAGTACTAAGGCTATATCATAGACTTTACAGTCCTTAGTACGTTAGTACGGCAGTACTAAGACTATATCATAGACTTTACAGTCTTTAGTACGTTAGTACGGCAGTACTAAGACTATATCATAGACTTTACAGTCTTTAGTACGTTAGTACGGCAGTACTAAGGCTATATCATAGACTTTACAGTCCTTAGTATACGTTTAGTACAGCAGTAAGTACGTTTAGTACAGCAGTAAGTACGTTAGTATACGGAAGTACTAAGCCAAGACTATAGGTCTGCATGGAAATAATTTGTCGTTAGTTGCATGTTGTTGGCCAATTTGGAGGTTCATAATTTCACTTATAAAGTATATTATACCAACACCTAGTAAATATATTAATTTTTATGAAACAATATGGCAAGTATATTTATAATAAATATGGAATATGTCAAAATGCTTAGTACGTTGCTCACCGTACCAACAGAAAAAAATAGAAATAGCTTTCCTATTTTGTGCATGGTAGTTCAAGTCAACACTACAGCATTTGAGCTTCCGATAAACAAAAACTGATTGTTGTTGGACCTTGTGTTTCGAGAAGATCTGACAGACAAAGTTCGAAAGAAACTGCCCTGCACAAGCATATAATGTACAGTATTTTAAGATCAAACTTTTGATTTACCCATTTGTATGTCTTTTTCCAATAGCTTCCTATCTAGCCCAATCGTTTACAAAACAGAAGTATATTAGAAGTCAGAGATTGACAAGGCGGGAAGCGTACACATAGAAAAGGCATAATAAAATTTTAATTAGATCTAACGTTTCATTGTATACATCACAACATCTTCAGAGATAATAATTACAAAGTGCCTAAGCCTAGATATATACAGTATATTTACAACATCTCAAAAATTAGCCAATCAGAGAGAAGTGTTAAAAATAAAAGTTACAAGTGACAAAAGGAACACAATAGACGCTAAGAAAGTGAGTAAAAGTTAGGGCCGATATAATAAGGGTCGATATAAAAATAAAATTAAGAGATACACAAAGAAATCAGAGAAGGAAAAGAGGCGCAGATCCAATGTTGCCGTTTTAACTTCTTCTGCGCGAAAGCTTCCTAATTAGTAAACTTAAACCATCTTTAAACGGCAACATTGGATCTGCGCCTCTTTTCCTTCTCTGATTTCTTTGTGTATCTCTTAATTGGCAACATTGGATCTGCGCCTCTTTTCCTTCTCTGATTTCTTTGTGTATCTCTTAATTTTATTTTTATATTGGCCCTTATTATATCGGCCCTAACTTTTACTCACTTTCTTAGCGTCTATTGTGTTCCTTTTGTCACTTGTAACTTTTATTTTTAAAACTTCTCTCTGATTGGCTAATTTTTGACATGTTGTAAATAATATATAATATATCTAGGCTTAGGCACTTTGTAATTATTATCTCTGAAGATGTTGTGATGTTTTTGGGTTTTGGAGTAGGTAATGGGAACCACAATGATGTCCTCAGTCCTGTATATGTAAATGTAGAAAACTATGGGGACGGGGATTGTAACAATAAGCGCATTTAGCCACTGACTATAATACGTATCATATTGCAACGCGCGCTGGACATGCAGTGTAAACTGAATAAAAGGTATGAATAAAATACAGAAACAGAGAGTAAAGATGCGTATAATTGTATAGTGCATAGCATAACATGCGGGATAACCCTGTACGCGTTTCGACCTTTATTGGTCTCTTCAGCAGGGTATCGGGTTGTAATTGGCAGTTGATGTTTTTTCGTTGGAAGATAAATAATAATGCGCGGAGTAAACAAAATATGCGTGTAATTGTAAGGAAAGAAAATTTAAGTGATTGCTTACCAAAGTGTTGTTTGTTAGGGAAAGTCCAACGCGTCGTGCCATGAGTGTAGGGTTGAAAGGCTGTCGTAGTTAAAAGGTTCGTTCTCGATCGTTGTACTAGCTAAGCTTGGGCTTCGTCAAATACAAATTGTCACTGAGGGCGTTTATCAGTTGGTAAAACAGTATATACGTGAGTTGCGTCATTAGTTACCAGGTCGGTTGGTGTTTCATGTATCGGTCACCACATGAGGTACATAGTCTTCCTTATTGTCCTGATTATCCCCACCTTCCCCGCTACGGGCCATCTACATCAACTTTTATTGGGTTATAGGGTTATCTTAGTTATTAGTTACACTGCAGTTATATTAGAGTTATACTATAGTTATCTTAGTTATACTAGTTATCTTAGTTACATTAGTTATACTAGTTATCTTAGTTGTACTAGTTATTTTAGTTATTCTAGTTATATTAGTTATTTTAGTTATATTAGTTATTTTAGTTATATACTAGTTACCTTAGTTACATTAGTTATCTTAGTTATACTAGTTATATTAGTTATTCTAGTTATACATATTAGTTATCTTAGTTCATAGTTAATATTGTTAATTATTCTTAGTTATACTGGTTTTCCACTCCTGAGGCGGCATTTCACTTCTGATAAGAACTCCTCTTACTTGCGTTCAGCTCTCGACATACGGTTGTTCTCAGCACTCCAAAATTGCACAGAACTCTGCGCAGCACTTACTACCAATTGGTAACCTATAGTATTAGTTATATAACAGTAGTTATCTTAGTTATATTAGTTACATTAGTTATACTAGTTATCTTAGTTACATTAGTATACTAGTTATCTTAGTTACATTAGTTATACTAGTTATCTTAGTTACATTAGTTATACTAGCTAGTTATCTTAATTATTCTAGTTATTTTAGTTACACTTGTTATCTTAGTTATACCACAGGTTATACCAGTTATCTAAGTGGTGAGGGGGATTAGTCCGTGTGTTTAGGGGATAGTAAGGTAAATAACCGGAGTTTAAGATCGTAAGTATTGTAAGTTTAATATTACGTGTAGAATATGTAGATAATACACGAAGATATCAAAGCTAAAGGCCAACGGCATGTAATCTGCTCTTTATTTGGACAGTGCTTTCTACGTTGTGTGTCGCGTTGCTAAATTAACTGTCAAATAGCAAGACTGTACGGTGTAATAATGTAGAAGTTAAGGGGGAAGGGTTTAGCAGCAAAAGCTAAAGGACACGGCATGAAATTTGCTCTTTGGACAATGCTTAACACATGGTGTTATGATATTTGCGCTATTATCCGTCGATTGTCAAAACTGTAAGGTGTAGGTATGACTGTACAAGTTAAAGGGGAAGGGTTTAGCAGCACTCACTTTCTTAGCGTCTATTGTGTTCCTTTTGTCACTTGTAACTTTTATTTTTAAAACTTCTCTCTGATTGGCTAATTTTTGACATGTTGTAAATAATATATAATATATCTAGGCTTAGGCACTTTGTAATTATTATCTCTGAAGATGTTGTGATGTATACAACGAAACGTTAGATCTAATTAAAATTTGATTGTGCCTTTTCTACGTGTTTTATGCTGATATAAGAAGTCGTATAAAAGAGTATATAAGAAGCATAAACAAAATATATAACAATAATAAATGATTCTAATTTCTGTTGTTTGAAGAAGCGCCCGAAATCGCACCCCGCGCAAACCGCACACGTGCCATAGAAATTTTGAAATAGTCAACCTGATTAGTTCGCTTTAGCGGAGGGTTTTCGCAACATTTTAACCAGAGAGCCAGAAAACCATTTAAATTAAAGGCAATAGAATAACCTCTGTAACAAAGAATGATGTTAATAAATCAGTGATACTTTCTCACCTTGACGCAATGCCTGTAATTGTAAATATTTTGTTGCCATGTCTTACATTTAAAGGCTCCTCTGACTTTGAAGTATATATCGTCCTTTACAAATTCACTTCTTATGATGCTACTTGAAAGTTGAATCAAAGGAAAGCGCAACATGAGTGGTTGCCCTCGCTAAAAATTACGCGCAGCGAGCGCAAGAAATATGTTGAGAAGATAGTATATGATAGATAACTTACCAATTCTTGTCAAGTTTTAAAGGATTGTCTTGCCGTCATTAAGTTCAGTTCGCGAACACAAAGTATATGTGTGGGCAAAAACTTCCCGTCGCGCAATGTGGTCATGAACAGCGCTCCGCCCAACTGAAAACGTAATCGCATATTTCCGCCCCCGTATTTTGTAAGTTTTACACTTCTTTCACGTACTTCTTGTATATTCCTATACTACTACATCATGTCTATTCAGTGTCCTGAATTGAACGTAACACACTCTTTATTCCGGAAGTGACGTCATCACAAAAATGGTCCACAAATTACAAAACGTAAATCTAACAAAAAAAAAAGAAAGTTAAAATTCCAAAAAATATTCAGATTTTCTTAGAAATGAAAAACCGGCGTTCTCAGAGCACATGTAGTACTTGTGACTACGCATACAAAATTTCGATTTGTTATCTTTAATATTGACAAAGTTATCCTATTTTCAATTACTACCTACAAAACGTAAAACTAACAAAAACCAGGAAAGTTAAAATTCCAAAAAAATATTCCGATTTCGTTAAAAACGAAAAACCGGCGTTTTCATAGGACATGTGCTACTTGTCACTATGCATACCAAATTTCAACCTGTTATCTTTAATATTGCCAAAGTTATCCTACTTTCAATTACTACCTGAATATCAGTAACATCGCACTTAAATATTGTTACTGTTATGCCAAAACGACTTCGTTTAAAAAAAAAGTTTATCCCGCTTTCGCCAAAATGCATTGTATTAGTTATGCACATGCCAATAAACATGCGCATGCGTATAAACACCATTTTAAATTTTTGGTTGTGCGCATGCGCACAACAAAATATTCCGATTTTGTTAAAAATGAAAAACTGGCGTTTTAAGAGGACATGTGCTACTTCTGACTATGCATACCAAATTTCGACCTGTTATCTTTAATATTGCCAAAGTTATCCTACTTTCAATTACTACCTAAATATCAGTAACATGTTACTGTTAGTCTGTTATGCCAAAACGACTTCGTTTCAAAACAGTGTATGCCGCTTTCTCTTATGCCAAAACGACTTCGTTTCAAAAAAAAGTATCCCGCTTTCGCGAAAGTGCCCTGCATTAGTTATGCACATGCGAATAAACATGCGCATGCGTCTAAACACCATTTTAAATTTGCGTTCTACGCATGCGCAGAACCAAATATTCCGATTTGGTTAAAAATGAAAAACCGGCGTTTAAACACGACATGTCCTACTTGTGACTATGCATACCAAATTTCGACCTGTTATCTTTAATATTGCCAAAGTTATCCTACTTTCAATAACCACCTAAATATGAGTAACATCGTACTTCAATATTGTTACTGTTATGCAAAAACGACTTCGTTTCAAAACAAAGTGTATCGTGCGCTGCATTAGTTATGCACATGCGAATAAACATGCGCATGCGTATAAACACCATTTTAAATTTGGGGTTGTGCGCATGCGCAGAACCAATTCATTCACAATTACTTTAACGCTGCGCATTGGACGAACTGCGCTATCCCACATGTCCAAATGTACGCGTCACTGCTTATCAGCGTGTGCAGTGAGTTACTATTTCACAGTTTTTAATTCTGAAAACAGATTTCTATTTCTCAGTTCTTAATTCTGAAAACAGATTTCTAATTACAGAAAATAAATACATAATATTGTTAAAACCATGCGTGTCTCATCGCCAAGCTGCTCATGTGTTGCCGACTTAGAATTGCAGAGACGAAATAAATAAACACATGTCTATTCTATTAACAGAACGTCGATCGCCTCCGTAAAACACGCTTTATTTACCTTCAAATAATCGGAAATCACGCGTACGGTTCGGTGTATATTATTTTCAGCGTTAAGACACTTAGTATTGCACAGTTCTTAATTCTGAAAACACATTTCCAATTACACGAAGTAAATAGATCATATTCTCAATGCTGCGACGGCAATAGTTATTTTAAAAGGGAAAAACATGCATGTCTCATCGCGAAGCTCGTCATATGTTCTTATGCAAATCTGAGACAGACAGTGTCGCGACGTGCTGTTTCCCTGCACAAATTCCAGTTTCATCTTACACATTTTTGAACGTTATCTTTTCCCATATTTGCCGTATTCCAATTTCTATAACAAACTTGCATTTACAGAGATGAAACAAATAAACACATTTATATTATGAGCGCCTCGGTAAAAACCCGTTTATTTACCTTTAAATCAATCGGAAATCACGCCGACGATTCGCTCTATATCATATTCAGCGTTAACTGGCTTACTATATCACAGTTTTGAATTCTGATTACAGAAAGGAAATACATCATATTGTCAATGCTGTGACGACAATAGTTATTTTAAAAGGGAAAAACATGCGTGTCTCATCGCGAAGGTCGTCATATGTTCTTATGCAAATCTGAGGCAGACAGTGTCGCGACGTGGTGTTTCCCTGCACAAATTCCAGTATAGTGAGTTTATATAATGCATGTTCCATGAAAGACTGTGCGATACCTCTGAGAGGCCAATTCTTACTTTGTACAATTAAACTTCCTTTCCTTAGCGTTGAAGCATGTGAAAAATATGTCCTCGCTTACATATGTTTCTGTCGCTCCATACGGCTTCAAAAAACTTTGTGAAATCGTTAAAACAATTCACTCCTTTCCGTTTGTGCAACTCCTTATACTGTGTCAAAATATTTAGTGCGCTGACGGCTATACCGTCTTGCCAAAAAATAGTTATACACAACACGTTTCAAACTTCAGTTTAAAGAAAAAATGTAGTCAATGGCGTTTGTCCACCTCCAACTCCCGTTATATTGTGTCATGTGTCCAACGATTTCTGAAATAGTGACTTTATTATACGCCACTAAAATATTAATTATTATTGATAATTATTACAAGATGTATTATGTGGCAAAGTTTAATTAAACCTTATATTTATTCCCGTCACTGAACCCGCAGCTCATGCAATGTTGTTTGACATGTCCAACTATTTGTGAAATATTTGTAAAATATTGACTTTATTGGATAAAAAATAGTTGCTGCACATACTGCACTTTTTCTTCGTCATTCCATAAACGCAAGCTATTTCAAGGTCATGCTAATCATCTCATCAACAAACACGAAACCGCATGTTCTCGCTTGCAAAGCCGATACATCATCCCTTTGTTTTCCCTCATTCCTGATTGTCTGAAAAATGTTACTTTTGCGGAAATTTGTGTTCTTCGTACGTTGAATTTCCATTACGGTGATTACAAACGAATGCACCACGGTTATCAACAAAAAAGTGGTCGATTCCTGAGGATTCCTGAAGAGCGACTTCCATCCAATCGCTCATCGCATTCACGAAATAAGCGTTGCATTTCTGTCACATCATCGGTTCGGTTCATCCGACAGACCAATTTCTTCTGTCAACGGATTTGAGGGAGACACGATCTTGTTGTACACTGCCTACGCAGCACAACATGTTTTATGCCGCGGAAGAATCAAGAAGTGTTACTCTGACGAAGGGCTACGCTCTGGATACGTCAGTATTTTGTTCCTAAAATGTCGGCATTGAAATTAAATGCTTTCATGGCATTAAAATCTTTTCTTGTTTTAAATTCATCGTGTTTTACGTTTGTCCATTCGAGCATGGAACCACAGATGTGAGGATTCCTGAAGAGCGACTTCCATCCAATCGCTCATCGCATTCACGAAATAAGTGTAGCATTTCTGTCACATGATCGGTTGATCCGACCGACCAATTTCTTCTGTCAACGGATTTGAGGGATACACGACCTTGTTGTAGACTGCCTACGCAGCACAACATGTTTTATGCCGCGGAAGAATCAATAAGTCTTACTCTGACGAAGGGCTACGCTCGAAACGTCAGTATTTCGTTCCTAAAATGTCGGCATTGAAATTAAATGCTTTCATGGCATTAAAATGTTTTCTTGTTTTAAATTCATCGTGTTTTACGTTTGTCGATTGGAGCATGGTAGCATAGATGTGAGGATTCCTGAAGAGCGACTTCCATCCAATCGCTCCTCGCAGTCACGAAATAATCGTAGCATTTGTGTCACATCATCCGTTCATCCGACAGACCAATTTCTTCTGTCAACGGATTTGAGGGATACACGGTGTTGTTCGCTGCGCCTTAAAGAAATACGCCCAAAAAAATAAAAAGTCCAAAAATATGTTATTCTTATGTTCGACTGGCCGGTGTTCATGTGACTAAGTAAAGATTTGAGTTATGTACCATAGTCCATATTTCACAGCAGACTTTCCGACAGTTCTGAGACGTAGATGCTCGATTTGTACAATGAAACTGCTTTTCCCATGTCAATGAGTTAAAATGTTGTAGTGAGACTAGCGTTGTCCATAATATAAATATATTAAATGTATCAAATGAAATAAATGTTATAAATATACCAAATACATCCCGTTAAATATTTCCCTTTTTTGGTTGAAACGATTTCCAAAAACATTTGTGTAACCGTATGGTGGCATTGAACATGCACTGGCAGATGACAAAGTTTTCAACCGAATTCAAGCCGATTCTTGTGAGTGGCTGAGAAGGCCAAAAGTAACCATATCTGCAATGGCAGAGACCGTGTGTGAGAATATGAAGTTTATCGACAGGAAATTGAACACTTAATTGATTTCAAAGTACACAATTTGTAATTTTTCAACTGCACTTCAACCAATGAATAATTAAAAATTACTGGCTTTATATTCACAACTAAAACTTGGTTACATTGTTACTTCGCAGAAACAAACAAAACATAACACTATTTTGGCACTTCATTTTGTCTATCTTTTATTGGTCATGGAAATACGTAGGCTATGCTTGCCAATACAATTGTTATTCCACACTATGCAATGTCACTCCTTCGGTGAAAGCATTTACCATGGAAAATGATGGGAAAAAATTAACTCCTTCACTGCCATTTCTACACCTGGAATTCATGCAATATTTGGGTGTGGAAAGATTTGTGAAAATTTTTCAAATATTGACTTTATAAATACATGTCCACCTGCAATTGCTCTTATATTGTCAGATTTTCCAACGAATTTTCAAATAGTGACTTTATATAAGGCATGTTGCATAGAACACTGCGATACCTCTGAAAGGGCAATTATCACTTCGCACAATTAAACTGCCTTTCCTGAAGGATTGAAGCATCTGAAAAATATGTCGTCGCTTGCACATCTTTCTGTTCAAAAACCTCGTGAAATAGTTACAAACAATTCACTGCTTGCCGTTTGTCCAACTGCTTATTATATTGGGTCAAAATATTTAGTGTGCTGACGGCTATACCATCTTGCTAAAAAATGGAAATAGACAAAACGTTTCAAACTTCACACATATAACTATAGTAGATCAACACACCATATGTTTTTTATGCTATTCAGCTTTTTGAATAGGTATTCGAACAGTTTCAGCGTGAATTCAAGTGTAACAGTCTTCACATTGGTCAAACTTGATACGTTTGCTTTATCTTGAGTTTTCAAGATGTTACTATTCGGATCCCGAATTAGTTCTTAGTAATCACAGTAAGCTCTATTTCGTCTATGATTATGTGAAACGTAGAAGAATCAGATACCCACACTCAGATTCTGACGACAATTTACATCTACCTGAACCACAAATGCCTGTTAAATCATAGGTTAAATATATCCGCCAAACGGTAAACTCTAGGCCTGAACATCATGTATTCGCATTTATAGTTAATATACATATAGTGTAGTTCTAAAATTAAGCTACTGGCCAGCAGAGTAGCTATAACTATTAACTGTAGTATTTAATATATTATTTTACTGTAGATCACAAGGGCCCATTAAGATTTAGACCATTTTCTTGTCAGATCTTACAAGATTTTGACATTTATCTTGTAAGATCTTACAAGATTTTTACCATTTTCTTGTAAGATCTTACAAGATTTGATCATTTTCTTGTAAGATCTCACAAGATTTTGACCATTATATTGTAAGATCTTACAAGATATTTACTATTTTCTTATAAGATCTTACAAGATTTGCTCATTTTCTTGTAAGATCTTACAAGATCTGATCATTTTCTTGTAAGATCTTACAAGATATTTACTATTTTCTTGTAAGATCTTACAAGATTTTGACCATTTTCTTGTAAGATCATACAAGATATTTACTATTTTCTTCTAAGATCTTACAATATTTTGACCATTATCTTGTGAGACTTACAAGATAATTAACCGGATTTTTTATTTATTTACAATATCCGGATATTGCGTTTTTAAAGGATCAAAATTCGCGAGTTTGATAAATATGTCGAGCAGAATACCATACTTTATAAAGCACAAATACGGTATAACACACACACGGTAATCTATTATTAATTGTAGCGTCTGCAACTGAAGTTATCACAGTTATCTTCGTTATACGAAAATGATCTTGAATTTCGCTTATATTAGGCTTATGTGCTTGCTTATGTGCTTATATATATTTTATAAAAATTTTATATCAGAAAATTCTTAAGTTTTCTAATGTTTTCAGTTTGTAAGATATTTTGTAAGATCTTGTCAAGTATATTAAATCTCACAAGATCTTATAAGATTTCATAAGATCTCACAAGATTTCTATTATAAGATCTTGTCAAGATTTATTTTAAGATCTTACAAGATCTTACAAGATCTTTCAAGATCTTGTAAGATCTTGGCAAGATGTTCACCTGGGAGATTACCAGAGCTTACTAGATTACCAGGGCTTACTAGATTACCAGGGCTTACTAGATTACCAGAGCTTACTAGATTACTAGAGCTAATACTAGATTACCAGGGCTTACTAGATTACTAGAGCTTACTAGATTACTAGAGCTTACTAGATTACTAGAGCTTACTAGATTACTAGAGCTTACTAGATTACTAGAGCTTACTAGATTACTAGGGCTTACTAGATTACCAGGGCTTACTAGATTACTAGAGCTTACTAGATTACTAGAGCTTACTAGATTACTAGAGCTTACTAGATTACTAGAGCTTACTAGATTACTAGAGCTTACTAGATTACTAGAGCTTACTAGATTACCAGAGCTTACTAGATTACTAGAGCTTACTAGATTACTAGAGCTTACTAGATTACTAGAGCTTACTAGATTACTAGGGCTTACTAGATTACTAGAGCTTACTAGAGCTTACTAGATTACTAGAGCTTACTAGATTACTAGGGCTTACTAGATTACTAGAGCTTACTAGATTACTAGAGCTTACTAGATTACCAGAGCTTACTAGATTACTAGAGCTTACTAGATTACCATGGCTTACTAGATTACTAGAGCTTACTAGATTACTAGAGCTTACTAGATTACTAGAGCTTACTAGATTACTAGAGCTTACTAGATTACTAGAGCTTACTAGATTACTAGAGCTTACTAGATTACTAGAGCTTACTAGATTAATTACTAGAGCTTACTAGATTACTATTACTAGATTACTATTACTAGATTACTATTACTAGATTACTATTACTAGATTACTATTAATTACTAGATTACTATATTACTAGATACTTACTAGATTACTATATTTATGGAGATTAAACTAATTATATTGGTGACAGCGAAACATGAAGGGTCAACCGTCGTCCGTAATCGCCAAAACGGTCGGAACTCGGAAAGCGAAAATATATCATAAGCTGGGGAGGCTTCACCCCCCAAAAAAAAATCAGGACAAGCGTTTTTTTTCCAATTGTATTACTTTAGGTAATCTACCTTCAGGTGTAGCCTGAAGTGTTATGGCTACCCCTAAACCTTTGCCACGTGAGTGTTAATTATATTGGTTAGTACTGACAGAATTACAGAAGGGTCTGGGAGTGAGGCGCAAAAAAATGGCGTTACCTGGAAAAGGCAAGCTTGGATTTATTTGAACTATGCTCACTGTAGAATTAGATGGAAAAGTTTGCTCAAATTGCTGCAAATTGTCTTTCCGAGCTTCTAGATTTCCAAATTTTCACCTTAAAAATGCTGTCACTGATTACCTGATTTATGTTATTTGTTAGTGTTGTTAAGAAATTTAGAGTGTACCAGTTGCTGTGCGTTTGTACGCGATTATAGTGGTGTATTAGGCCATATAATTTTAAGGGGTTCATTTTCTATTAGATGCCAGTGTTTGCGCAGTATTAACCCAATGTCGTGAGTTGTGTTGGGGTTAGGGGAAACTTAGCATTGGTATTGTTGTTGTTAGAAGTGTTAGATAGGTCATGCTGTGTTATATTGTATGGCTTTCTGGAATGCAGTATGTATTGTAACGAAGTGTCATCTTTAGTAATGAGACGTCTGACACCATCGTAATGCTT
Source organism: Chrysogorgia sp. JL179-B06 (assembly GCA_035772405.1). Lineage (NCBI taxonomy): Eukaryota > Metazoa > Cnidaria > Anthozoa > Scleralcyonacea > Chrysogorgiidae > Chrysogorgia > Chrysogorgia sp. JL179-B06. The sequence goes on from JAYKKM010000266.1 coordinate 1,041,040, forward strand.
GGCTGTATGATGCTTTCATGTTTTGCAGGAATTAAGGTGGAATAAATTGTGGTGCAATGTAGTGAATCTATAGGTTTGATATAGATGTCTGATTCAAGTTGAGTAGAGTCATTAATATATATTCTAGTGTCGAGATGGACGGATTGGTGCGAGTGTTCGTAATCAAATTTTAGAGGGCGATAGATGTTATTCATGTATGAGAGGAACTTCATTAGTTTGATAGTTAGGAACAACTCAAAATAGTTGTTATAGAGTATAAGTGTTAGTACTACTTCTAGCATGAAGGTTAATATCCTCATTAGTGTTGTTGTCTTTTATGAATTGGTTAATACAAGCATTAGTCCCTTCTTCGTTCGGAATGTTGGTGTAAATTAGGCTTTTGATGTCTATTGTGATTATAACAATCAAGAACCGGGTATTTTCTTTAGTTTTTATTATTTTCTCAATATCTCGGAATTGATAACCATATGATACAACATTCTATTAGAGTCCCCGGCCATTAATACGGGTCAAGGAGACTGGATCCAGCAACTATTGTTTGGAAAAATGAAGCAGCGAATATTTCGCAGTGTCCATATTAGACCAAATTCCGGCTTCATATTACTGTTATAGAGCCGTAGTTTGTGTTCTATATTATGGGAAAACCTTGGACAACTGATTCATTTTAGCATCTTAAAAGATCAGAGACAGATAGTCTCTGTCGCCTATAGTAAAACTATATAACGTGGTCCCAACAAGATGGCCACGCACGAGCTACTTCCGGCTTCATTTTCTGAACAAACAATAGTTACTCGATCCAGTCTTTAAATATTTAAAAGAACACCCCATACAAAAACAACAGGAATTGCAACAATTTAACGTGTCTATCCTAGCAGCCAAAGAAAAAGGATATATTCCACACACAGTGACGTCACCCATGATGTCATAATATACCGAATGATGCAACATGATCGATTGACTTCGGAATCGCCTTTTCCATAAACTATGTACATGGCTCGACACTGACAATCAACACAAACTCGTGAACACGCCCCACGCGAGATCATACTCCCTATTTACAGAAATCTGAGTGAATTAATTAAGTTTGTTTGTAAAGCATTATTCCAGTGTTGGTGATGACATAATACCAACCAGGATAAAAATTCGAAAACTAAAAAACGGATCGAAGAATAAGAATGTTAATGTCAAAAAATCGCAGCTCGGTGTAAGGGGGGATTTTACATATTCGTAATATTTGGGTCTTCCTGAGCAAAATCATAATATATCTTGTCAGCCGAAAATTTCATCTTCATGGAGTTTTTTGCTGTTAAATATTATCGGATGTGATGTCACAAGAGGAATTCCAAACCAGTTTTCTTTTGTTACTTTGCCCGACAAAAACGCCATGTTGAAAAATCTGAGGATTTTGACGCCATATTGGTTTGAAACATAGTTGTTTTGATGGCGATCACATAGTGATATCTGTTGTGAATTCTCTTTGGACGAAAATTAGTCGAAATAAACTATTTAAGTTCCTCATACAGGAAAGTAGAGGAGCTTCTTAGGCATAATACGAGATAGAAGACTCAGTGACGTCTTCTACAAATTCAACATGCAATATATATTTTAAACTCAATGAAATTGAATGCTGAACTTTGGAACAGTAAGATCTTTCAAATGAACTTGTATTTTGATTCCTCGCACTCGATTAAAAAGTAGATCATTACTATATTTGTAATCCTACCTGTGTCTGGGGTGGAGTAGACGGGAGTTGTACGTATTGTGGCCGAGTAGTGTTTTCCGGCTGGATACAGTGATCTACGGGGAAGAATGTATATTAATAAAAAGTTGTCGGTTGTTGAGATGATGATGATGGATGACGACGACGGTGATGACGGCAACGATGATAATAATGATGACGATGATGATGGTGACGATGACAATGGTGACAACGATTATGATGATCACGATGCGATGATCACGATTATGATGACGACGACGACGATGATGATGATGACGACGATGATGATAACGATGCTATGACAACATAATGATGATAATCGTGATACGATGCCGATGAGTGATGATGACGCTGATGATGACGACGATGCTGATGACGACGATGCTGATGATGACGACGATAACGATAACGATGCTGATGATGAAGACGATGACGACGACGACAACGAATAACGACGATGATAATGGCGATGCTGCTGCTGATGATTATGACGATCTGTGATGACGACGACGTTGATGATGACGATCACGACGATGCTGATGATCACGACGATATGACGTTGTGATGATGATGACGATTATGACAACAACGATGACGACGATGATGATGATGACGATTACGAACAAATGATGATTTGATGATGACAATATCAAACGATAAAACGCATGCATTTCTTCTTCAACCTTACTACGAAATATGGGGCGGGTTTTTCGCAAGACTTGAATGGAAAGGGAAACTTGAAAACTTAAAATGTAGTCTTTCTCTTACTTGGAAAAAAGAGGTTTTGCATATTACGCTGTAGTCTGAGTTCCAAAGCCTACAATGAAAATTAAAACCATAAAAATGAACGTTGTTTCCCTGTAGATATTTTATTCAAAACTAACTTCAATAACAGAACAAAAGTGTTGACTTTGTCCAAAGCGGAAGAACAAGAATTTAAACTAGATTCTGTGTTTCCAGAACACCTAGATTTCTCGTGCGCCTAGCTAAGAGAAGGCTGGGGACAGGAAGGCTAGGACAAAAGAAAAGAGAAAGCTGGGAACAAGAGAAAAGAGGTTGGAACAAGAGAAAAGATGGGAAAAGAGAAGAGGATGGGACAAGAGAAAAGATGGGAAAAGAGAAGAGGATGGGACAAGAGAAAAGAGAAGGCTAAGGACAAGAGAAGATTGGAAACAAGACAAAAGAGGATGGGACAAGAGAAGGTTGGGAATAAGTGAAAAGAGGATGGGACAAGAGAAGGCTAAGGACAAGAGAAGGTTGGGAATAAGTGAAACGCGGATGGGACAAGAGAAGGCTAAGGACAAGAGAAGGTTGGAAATAAGTGAAGAGGATGGGACAAGATAAAAAAGAAGGCTATAATGACAAAAAATTATTGGAAACAAGAGAAAAGAGGATGGGGAAAGAGAAGGCTTGAGCAACAGAGAAGAGGTTCTAGTACTCCGGTGCATATATTATATATTATACCTTTTTCCTTATGGCTGTGGAAATTCGAAATTTTAAACCACTCTTTGTAATTACACAACTCTGAAACAAAAATAGAAGATTTAGAATACGATGTCATTTTATTTCTGGTCACACTCATGTATTTTCTGTTTCCGCAATAACTGCACGTTCAGCCATGATATAGTAGCCTGAATTACTGGTGTATATTACACAGGTTATGATATAGCCACACATTATTTCAATAGCTACTTTACGATCTACGAACGTGGCAACCTTCAAAACAAATAATTATTTATGCGAAACAAAGAGAATGAGTAATTTGTAGTCCCAAGAGTATTCTCAACACCGTCCTCGATCTGTTTACAACGCAATTTTCACGTCTTTAGGACGTCGTGAACTCGCTAAGAGGTGAGAGCGGTTTCTTAATGTCGACTTCAGCTCACACGCTACAATCGTGTTAGCGGAACTGGAGCGTTTTGGAGGTCATAAAACAAGCTTCAAACATGATCACATACAATGAAGTAGTCAATTTATGATGGCTTCTTTCAAATGCTTAAATTCACAATGCTTGTTAAAGATTTCGAGGTTGCCGCTTTGTAGTTCTTAAAGTCCCTAATGTTGTTCAACTAACAACTTGTGGTCATCATGTCATTTTGATTGATTGATTGATTGATTGAAAACTTTATTTCCACAGGGTAGAACCTCTTCAACAAAATATTGCTGCTATCAATGAGGGCCCTCTATCACTAAACTAAATTACAAAAGCATGAACAGAGTAACATATATAGAAAAAGTACTACGGTAATATACGAAAATACAAGAACTGAATTACAATTAAAACTTAAACAAGATTAAAATATTTACGTAATTTACACTTAAATTTAAAAATAGTATCTGAGGTTTTAATTTCAGTAGGAAGTGTGTTAAACAGTTTAGAAGCTGAATAACTAAATGTCTTTTTACCGATTTCTGTTCGCAATTTAGGAAGAATTATATCCACGTTGTTTCGTCGAGTGTTGTATAGGTGGAAAAGTTACAGACGATATTCCGCAGCTAGACTACACTCCCATTCCAGTAACATACAAACCCGACAAGTTATCATCAGTCCAGAAGCCGTACAATGCGCTCTTACAAGTATCAAAGAGCACAAATCCAATGGTCCAGATGAAATTCCAAATTGGCTCCTCAAGAACTTATCTTCAGTTATATGTCGTTCAGTATGCTCGATTTTCAACCTGTCGATTAGTGAAGGATATGTTCCCTCCCGGAAACAAGCAGATGTGTTGTCTTTACCAAAAATTCCTAAACCACTATCAATTGACAGTGACCTTAGACCAATCTCTTTGACTGCCGTACTAAGTAAGGTTCTTGAAGGTTTTGTATTCCAGTGGTTGTCTGCCATCATTATGCCGCATATTGACCCTTTTCAGTTTGGTGGCGTCAAAAAGTCTTCAACAACACATGCACTTGTCCATCTTGTTCATCAATGGCTGCTAACAACTGAGACCCCTAAAACTGTGGTTCGGTCGTGTATGATCGACTTTTCCAAAGCGTTTGACCGGATCGACCATAATGTTCTCATCCGGAAACTTCAGCGTTTCAACGTTCCGCCAGTCCTTTTGAACTGGTGCGCAAGCTTTCTTCAGAATCGACAGCAACGCGTGAAATTAGGCAAATTTAAATCTACCTGGAAAACTATTAATGCTGGCGTACCGCAAGGGACTAAATTGGGCCCCCTTTTCTTTTTGGTGATGGTAAACGATTTGACGACAGCATTTCCATTGTACAAATTTGTCGATGACTGTACGGTTTCCGAAGTTGTATCCCTGACACCTGGAAGTACCTCGAATTTACAACGGGAAATTGATGATATTGCTCGCTGGACTTCTGACAATAACATGAAGCTCAACGCTAAGAAAACTAAGGAATTCATTGTGACTTTCGCGAAGAGTCAACCTTCGTTACAACCCCTTGCAATTAATGACCAACCGCTTGAATTGGTTCACACTATTAAACTCTTGGGAGTCCACCTGTCTAACAATCTAAAGTGGGGACATTCATATTGAACATGTGTGTACTAAAGCGAGCAAACGTCTCTATGCTTTGCGAACTTTGCGACGCAGTGGCGTCCCTTCAAAGGACTTACGTTCTGTCTACTGCTCCTTCATTCGCCCGGTCTTAGAGTATGCGTGTCCTGTATGGCATTCATCTTTAACTTCGAAGCTTGATGATGAAGTTGAGAAAATCCAACGTCGTGCAATTAGGATCATCTGTCCACATTTGTCGTATGCTGCTGGACTTGTGGAACTCAAGTTGCCGACACTCTTTGATAGAAGAGAAACACTTTGTAAATCATTTTATTCAAAAGTTTTACATGCTTCATGTAAAATCCAGTCCAGTCTCAATACAATCTAAGAAAATCTCGCAAATTTCCGATATTTAAATGTCGCACTAAACGGTTTCAAGACAGTTTCTTACCATACTGCGTACGAAAGTGGGACGCATTAGTTTAGCGCAGCTTTTCACTGAACATAAATATTGTCTACAAATTTTAACATTTTAACATTTTACTTTAATTAGCATAATCGACTTATATAATTATATATTGTATTGTCCTATATTGAGATAGAAAACTCTTAATTATCACTATTGATGTAAACTTGAGTTTTTCAATTTACAACCTGTGTATATTGCAAATCAAGATTTTATTAAAAAATAATAATAAATGGTTACGCAACGCAATTTTATCACATAAAATTTGTGGTTCAGAGTAATGGAGGCAATTGTATATAGAAATACACTGATCGTAATTACGTCTGTTCGATAACAATGACCCCAGTTCTTCGAGATTGATATGTTTAGATTGTAAGACAATTTTTCCAGCCCGTTGCTGTATAGGCTCTCCAGTTTTCCAGAATTGGTGGGAGAAATTCCATGCCAAGCAATGTTACAATAATCAAATAACGGTAAAATCATTGATCTATATAGATATTGTTCGTTGCCAGAATTGTCTTATTTTTTCTACATGACTATTCAAATGCCAAAATATAGCCAGCTCAAATACCTTTTGTATAAGTTCTTCAGCCACCGTGGTATCGAAAAACGTAACAAAGCCATATCTACAGTAAAAAGCATAGGCTTAATCATGAAATGTTGTGTTACTCATATTTCGGTGCACACGCAGAAAATCTTATTGAGCAAAATGCCAATAACCAGACCCGGAGCTACGGGTGTGTGTGTTTGTTTGGGAGGGGGGTGGGGTGCGACTCCTTTAAATCATTAACTTTAGCACATATCAGTTTAAATTAATTTTAAACTACCACATTTAAGACTCACAAATCTAATGTTGATGTTAAATGTTTTGTTTATATAAATGTAATCAACGAGAGAACACCAAAGACATGAATGTATTAAAATATCATCATGTTTTCATTTTTGACCGCACCTTCTCGCATCAATGCGCGTGGTTCGCGCGGGATTTTTTATACGAGTATTATCCCTACCAAAAATGCCGCGAGAACCACGCGCATTCGCGCGGGAAGGTGCGGTAAAATCTTGCGTTTTGCGGGAATCGCGATACGTGTATTGAGAGTGCGTTATTAACGTAGGACTAATTAACCATTTCACCAGCTGACCAGGGTCATTTTAGTAGACACCCAACGGAAAGTCAATATTTTGACAAGCTTCGATCGATAGGATGTAGTCGGTACAAGCTCGTGCGTCAGTCCAACCGAGCTTACAACCCCTTGTAAAATTTCCTGAGTACGGCCTATATCGAAGCATGTGGTGCTTTGCTTTTTTTGCAGTATCGCCAACAGTGGAGCCAAGACCTTCAGACTTGTACGCTTTTTTTACTGTAATCTTTGTGGTTTTTATCCCATAAACACCGCTGTTTCTTATAGAAGTCAAGGAGTATTTTTGTAGTGGTATATTGCTCCACTCAAATGGCTCATCGATATCACACAACTTTTCACCTTCGGCCGCCATTTTGAAAACACGTCTACTTAAGGATTATGGTAAAAAATAAATCTTTCTCATTGGTTGGTTTATATTTTGTCGCGGGGACATGTCGCCAGAGCAGTGCACACGATACGACATCGAAAGATTCGTGCAAATTGTCGCTGCAACAAGCCCCACAAAATCAAACCAGTTTGATTCATGGAGCATGTCGCGGAGACAAATTTCTGTCCCTTGCAACACAGGTAACATGTAGCAGTAGTACACGCAACATGTCGCCTGGTGTGTGCCGACCTTAAACATGCACAAATGCGGACGTTCGACAGTCGCTCTTGTCAGCACACAATTCTTACCCTTTCGGCTTTCCTGTCTTCATGTCCTCAACAATTCTGGTATCTTTAACCATCATATTAAGTTCTTCGAATTCAAGTTGAAGTTGTATTTCGTTCATCTATATTACAAGAATTTTAACTCGTTAAATCTTATTATTTCTTTCGCGTGAGCAAATTCCCAGCAGAGAACTGAAGATTGAAAAGTCGACAACTATGAAGCTGTGCATGCAAATGAGATAACCTATGATGTCAGGATGTCTCTATATTTTTAGAAAATCAAGTATATCTTTGAGATTATTCAATGAAATCACTTGAAACTTCGCACAGTACGACACTTCGAGATACCTAACATTATTACATCGGAATAGATGCCAAATTAATTTACTATTTCTAATTTCGTGATTTTCTAAAAATGTAGTGAAACATCATTAGGCTACTTCATTTGTATATCATACAAGTCTAAATATCTCAAGAACGACGTGAGATATGAAAAAGTGCGTTCTAAATTACCATTCCTCATCATTTTAGGAGAGCATTTAAATAAGACAAACTTAATTTTCATTTCATATAGGGGCTGATTCGCTAGGTGGCTCGATAGTCTAAATCATGAGAAATTGCTTTCTTTTTTTTTGTTTCATTGCATAGCTCTAGCGGTGGTCTTGATCATTGAAACGTTTCACTTGTAGCATTTGTATATCTATAGAGAAATTGTGTTTATGATTAGCGGCAGATTTTATGCAAATTAGTTTTCGGGATTTATTGGAAACACGATTTCTCCACTTAGGTAAACTTCGAGGATATAAAACTTTTCAGTAAACAAGACCACCACTGGAGCTATGCCATGAACCACAATGAAGCTCAGATCTACATTACAAAACATTTTATGCGAAACAATGCAATTTCTCATGATTTAGACTGTCGAGCCACCTTGTGTTCTTCCTCAAATTCTGGAATTTGAAGGCCACGACATGTGATATTATCAAAGATATTTGCTGCCGTAGGCAGCACACTAATCTTGACTTGGGTTCTGTGTCTCATGCCCAGACCTCTTCGCGGACCTATATATAGTCAACGAAATCTCGATTTGTGTAAATTGCCCTCTGTCGAGATGTCGAGATATTTGTCACAGTTTTATGACGTTTTGTGACGTAACTCGTAGATGTTCGTTTAATCGCCGGATGCGGAAAGTATCCGAATCAAATATTCGGAACTCGCCAACTGAACTTCTAGTTGTATTTTATGGCGCGTTTAAGATGTCGGTTGTTTCTGTAAGTACCGGAGCACAGTATACGTCATCAAAACAATCATTTCTTAATTTGTTAATACAGAGCCCAATAAATTAAATATCCAATATAATTAAAGGTAAAATTCATGTTTGGCAAGCGACTTTGTACCAATTGAAGGCTTCGCACAAAATTAATTACATTATAGAAAACATTGTCTTTATTCAACCATCATTGAAGTCCACAGGTCCATACTTTCATACAGTACCTCACTTATTGAAGTCCACAGGTCCACAGTCCACACTTTCATACAGTACCTCACTCATTGAAGTTCACAGGTCCACACTTTCATACAGTACCTCACTTATTGAACTAGTCCACAGGTCCACAGTCCACACTTTCATACAGTACCTCACTTATTGAAGTCCACAGGTCCACAGTACTGTATGAAAGTGTGGACTGTGGACCTGTGGACTTCAACGAGTGAGGTACTGTATGAAAGTGTGGACCTGTGAACTTCAATGCGTGAGGTACTGTATGAAAGTGTGGACTGTGGACCCTGTGGACTTCAATGAGTGAGGTACTGTATGCAAGTGTGGACCTGTGGACTTCAATGAGTGAGGTACTGTATGAAAGTGTGGACTGTGGACCTGTGGACTTCAATGAGTGAGGTACTGTATGAAAGTGTGGACTGTGGATTTGTGGACTTCAATGAGTGAGGTACTCTGTATGAAAGTGTGGACTGTGGACTTCAATAAGTGAGGTACTGTATGAAAGTGTGGACTGTGGACCTGTGGACTTCAATGAGTGAGGTACTGTATGAAAGTGTGGACTGTGGACCTGTGGACTTCAACGAGTGAGGTACTGTATGAAAGTGTGGACTGTGGACCTGTGGACTTCAACGAGTGAGGTACTGTCTGAAAGTGTGGACTGTGGACCTGTGGACTTCAATGAGTGAGGTACTGTATGAAAGTGTGGACTGTGGACCTGTGGACTTCAACGAGTGAGGTACTGTATGAAAGTGTGGACTGTGCATGACTTCAATAAGTGAGGTACTGTATGAAAGTGTGGACTGTGGACCTGTGGACTTCAATGAGTGAGGTACTGTATGAAAGTGTGGGACTGTGGACCTGTGAACTTCAATGAGTGAGGTACTGTATGAAAGTATGGACCTGTGGACTTCAATGATGTTGAATAAAGACAATGTTCTCTATAATGTAATTAATTTTATGCGAAGCCTTCAATTGGTACAAAGTCGCTTGCCAAACATGAATTTTACCTTTAATTATATTGGATATTTAATTTATTGGGCTCTGTATTAACAAATTAAGAAATGATTGTTTTGATGACGTATACTGTGCTCCGGTACTTACAGAAACAACCAAGATGTCAAAATTGAATGTGACCATTTAAACGCCATACATCTAATTCGAAGAACACATTTACGCGAAAGAGCAAGCCTCGCGAAGTTATAAATTTTCCATTCAAGCGGAAATCATGCGGGATGTCACCGTTGTCAAAAACATTGAGGTTATAATGTCTCCTTGAATTCAGACGCTGTCGTTTGTTTCCGTGTTCCACTTGATAACAATCTAAACCAATATTTACTCGAAACGAGCAAGCCTCGTGAAGTTATAAATTTTCCATTCAGGCGACACTTTTGCCAATTCGAACTTCACGTTTGTAATATTTCTGAATTGAACGACTTATCTGGCTGTCAAGCGGTCATATTTCAAATCAAACAAACGAACGAGAATACCCTTCTACTATACCATCTGCTCCTGTGTATGTTCCGAGGCAGCATTTCACTTCTGATAAGAACTCCTAGTTTACCTATATATGCATGAAATTTTCACTGTGAGTTCATACAGGACCACAGGTATTATCTGTGCAATGACGAATTGATATGTTGTTAGACTACCACAAAAAATATCTATAGGGCCTTTGGAAGAGATGTATAATTGGACATTTTTCTTCCTCATTTTTGGGAAAGGCTAAAATATATGAAGGCATTGACATATCTGTAAAATAAGTCGTCATTGCACAGCTCTGGTATTGCATGTACCACATATAAAATTTCAGTCCCTTAGCACTTACCTGTTTGGAGAAATAACTATTGGCGCGTCCTACAGTTTCGCGTCTTTAAAAATGTCGTGTTCGCGGAAAAGGGTGTGACAGCTAAGCAATTAAAGATATGGACCCAAATCTTTTTCTTTGTAAATACTCGAGCAAAGATTTTCGTGATAAAACTGAGCCCTTATCTGTCGCTTGCCTAACAACTCTAGTCACCGCACGCCGTAACGAGGTAAATTGTTGGAGAGGGCCCCTATTAGTAACCACGTGCTGCTCATGCTCAAAAACTTCCCATAGTTATTAACATCAGCTTATTAAATACACAATCCTCACCCAGTTTGGTATTCCTCCCACAAAAACACGGTTTGTTACAACAATTCCCTCAGATGTGATTTTTTCCTAGATCAAAGAAAACAACAGCAGTTCAAATATGCGTAAGCACAAGAGTCCTTATTTCACAGTGAAAACAGGCTCGACGCAAGCGCAAGCACTGACACAAGTACTGACGCAAGTACTGACGCAAGTACTGACGCAAGTACTGACGCAAGTACTGACGCAAGTACTGACGCAAGTACTGACGCAAGTACTGACGCAAGCACTGACGCAAGCACTGACGCAAGCACTGACGCAAGCACTGACGCAAGCACTGACGCAAGCACTGACGCAAGCACTGACGCAAGCACTGACGCAAGCACTGACTCAAGCACTGACTCAAGCACTGACGCAAGCACTGACGCAAGCACTGACGCAAGCACTGACGCAAGCACTGACGCAAGCACTGACGCAAGCACTGACGCAAGCACTGACGCAAGCACTGACGCAAGCACTGACGCAAGCACTGACGCAAGCACTGACGCAAGCACTGACGCAAGCACTGACGCAAGCATAAGCGCAAGGATGAAAAGTTTCCTTTTCCTTATGCTTGCATTGTGATCGTGAAAACCGAAAACAACGCAAGCACAACGGAGTAGTTTGGATATCGCCATGATTTTTGACAGACATTGACATATGCGAGGCTTGCGAGTGCATCAAGAGGACTCATACCTAAAAACGTGACCCCTATCGATTGTTTATAAGGCAAAACCATATCCCTATAGTGATAGGGTTTGACCCTACTAGTAGGGTAACCAGTTTGCTTATAAACGCAACGTAGAAAAATAACAACACTAGAGTAACTCTATTCCTAGGGTAACTCTATTCCTAGGGTAACCCTAGCGCCTTATAAACAGGCCCAATGCAATCAACCGCCATCATATCTTTTAAATGTTAAATTTTTATTGCTTTCCATAATAGTAAACCGTCGCGCCGCACAATAACAAAGTGGCCTGGACAAGAGTCATCCCCATATTACTGTTGTCTGTATATTTTTGCCTGTTATTTAGCTTTGTTTTATGGTGTTTAAATAAAAGAAATGGTCTTAGTGTACAGCACTGTACACTAAATTGCATAGGGAAAAGGCCCCCTTACATAATTCCTTAAAAAATGCCCTGAGTGCCAAGCAATCATCGATTCATCTCGTTGAGCCGTCTCTTCTGAAATTCTGACCACCTCTTTCCGGTTGGAAAATGCATCATTTGAATATAGGAATAATATAGGATATCATATATGACAAGAGCAATCATCAAATCATGCTCTTTATCCAAAATGGACAGAAAGCTAATTCCACTCCAACTTTTTTGATAATTCGGTAAAATTATTCACTAAATTAGGTTGGCTGCCAATTGATGATATAATTCGATCTAAAAAACTTTTCATGCTTTATAAAATTAGCACTGGCTTTTGTCAATGCCGTTATTTTTCAGCCAAACGGTCGGCCGCGCGTAAATCAGCTTCCGAACAATCCATCACTTCAACGCTGGCGTTTAAATCATCAGCAAATGCGTAGATTACTGCAGTCAAAAGCAGAAAAGAGCTTACCTATACTGACTGAAAAGATACTGTAGTGTGTTAGCCACCTTCAATCCTATATTTTCATCAGGAGAATGATCGAAGAACAAGAAGGTAAAGTGTGCAGTGCGGATGCAAAACCATTTGATTCGAAAACATCTGCCAAGTGATCTAAATGAATTTTTCGAAGCTTATACTTCCATCTTCGGAGAAACAAGACTTCTTGTTATGAAATTGTGACTCGTGCACATGCATGATGCATTATTTTTATATCACGTCAGCACCCCACAGCTAAAATCTATCTTGAGAGGTTTCAACTAAATTAGGGAGAGGTATGGGCGGCCGTTACCACCAAAAATGTCAAAACAGCGAATCCAACTAACTTGATGTGAAGTGACTCAACATCAACACAAACAATCTATCTTAAAGACAACTGACTCAACTCTCTGTTATTGATTCACTCGTGCTAAACAGAAATGACTCAACAATAACAGAAATGACCAAACATTACACGGTGAAATGACTCGACTAGTTACGAGATCATTTAACTAGTTGTGAAATCATTCAACTTAAAATGAAATGATTTAATTCACATTCGTGGATTCATTCAACTACTTGTGAAATCATTCGTCTAGTTGTTAAATCATTAAACTAGTTGACGACTCGTTTAACCAGCTGACAAATCATTTCACCAGTTTTGGAATCACTCAACTACATGTGAACTGATTCAACTATATGTTACGCCATATGACACCGTCACACGTCAATCAACGTGTTGTGAAACGACTCAACGTAAAGTGAAATGACTCAACGTAAAGTGAAACCACTCAACGCAAAGTGATACGACTCAACGTAAAGTGATACGACTCAACGTCTTGTGAAACGACTCAACGTAAAGTGAAACGACTCAACGTAAAGTGAAACCACTCAACGCAAAGTGATACGACTCAACGTAAAGTGATACGACTCAACGTCTTGTGAAACGACTCAACGTAAAGTGAAACGACTCAACGTGTTGCGAAACGACTCAACGTAAAGTGAAATGACTCAACGTAAAGTGATACCACTCAACGTAAAGTGAAATGACTCAACGTGTTGCGAAACGACTCACCGTAAAGTGAAACGACGCAACGTAAAGTAAAACGACTCAACGTGTTGCGAAACGACTCAACGTAAAGTGAAACGACTCAACGTAAAGTGAAACGACTCAACGTAAAGTGAAATGACTCAACGTAAAGTGATACGACTCAACGTAAACTGAAACGCGATAAACAGACAGCGCGCCGAAGTGTTCAAAGGTCATGGTCAAGAGATGAACAAAGGCGCGTTTTATTGTCAAGCTTGTGGTGGAATATTTCACACTCTTTCTTTGCGAATATAAAGTCTTTGACACTACTGCACTGCTAGCCAAGGTAAGATATTATTTTTGTTTGTATTGCTGTAATACCAGCTTTGTAATATTACGATGATTAGATAAAAGCAGTGCCAGTGTTGCAGAGAGGACTTTTTAATATTTATAAGATTAATTGAAGCGGTAAATTTACCGTAAATATAGTTTATACTAGGCAGCTAACTTTAGCTTCAACTAAGAGTACGACTAGTCTGTGACTAAAAAGCTTTTTGTAGAGGGTTATCTTATCACTTATGTAGACGAACGTGAATTTGCATAATATGCGACAAATTTGCTAAAACGTGCTTGCTAGAATCTGTGTGGCATTGACATGTGGCAGTCAGCCCTAGATGAAACTGTGATATTGTATAATGCTCCTAATACGTCTTTTATTATTATTAATATTGTTATTGAAAATATATTAAGAGATAAGAAAAAGGCTGCATCATGCAGTAGACACTATCCATATTTGAGACACAACCCTTGACATATGTTTAAACTTTTTACCTTCACTTGGTGTCTTGGTCCCATTTGGAGGGTTTGAGCTTAGGGAGTACATTGTATTCATTCATGGGGAGGGCGAGGGGTTGGCAAATGGTAGGGGAGGCAAAGAAAGTTTTACTCTGTCAAACCAAGGACACAAAATATTTATTGATATTGGATTTCTAGTTTGTTTGTATTTTTGATAGATATAAATTATATATACTGTATATATATATGAAAAAGTTTGAATATTGTGAGGGTTAATTTTCAGTCATTTCACTAAGACTAAGCCTCATGTTCCTATTTGGTTGTTATAGCAGTCACAGGTGATCATTGACAGAGTCAATGAGAAAGGATTTATCTCAGTGACTTCGAATGACCAGGGACACCATAAGGCAGCTAGGCTTAGGGAATGAGCTAGAAAATATTTGGTACTTGTTTATGGTGTATGTGTTCAGGTTATTGTGGATCGCAAATTTTTCACTTCTGAAAATATTTGATTATTTATATATTTTGTTTCAGCTCTTCTTCAGCTTATTGCTCATCATGGTATGTCATATTTACTCTCTGTTAAGATTTTTATTTTTTAATTTTTCATGCATGTAACCTTTTTATTTTTCTTAAAATGTCAAAAGAATTGTATTTTTTGTTTTTTTATACCAGAGTACAAGCAACAATCCCATAGACTTATTGAGGCAAGTTTGTGATATGTTAGGCAATGCTGCCTCATCGAGTAACAACTCAACAAACACAACATCTCAACAACCAGCAAACCAAGAAAGTGGTATAAGGAGGCCTATTACCAGTACTACTCAAGTGAACACATCTGCTTTATCTCACCAAACAAGCATTGGTGGTCAACATCAGTCAGCTGTAGAAGAACATAGACGTTTATTTTCACGCTCGTCGGTAAGCTTGGATTAAAAAACCTTAATATACTTTGTCTGTTTTGACCTAAGAAACCTATCACTTGACAAAAAGGTGTGGGAATGTCAGTGATATGTCCGAAAATGTTCATTTTTTAACCCTATCCAGAACAGGCTTTTTTTTTGGTTGAAAGGGTTGGTGGAAAGTGCCCATGGTCAATATCACAAAAAGTATATTCTTATCCTATCATAGTGAAACTCGGTATGCTATTATAGAACATTCAAGAATATTTTAATCTTTATTGGTTTCACTTCAGATGTTATATCCCTTCCCTACATAGTAAATTTAAGAATATATTGTTGTAAGAGCATTGAGACTATTGTATAATGCTCCTAATACGTATTATTATTATTATTAATACAACAAAGTGATATACAGCCAAGTAATAAACAAGAAATTCTCTAAAATCAAAATAGTTTAATAATTGCTGTAGGTAGAGCTTGTAACAATATGAAAAAACTTAAAATTTGGTTTATTTTCTGGTTTATGGCCATTGAGGAAGTTGTTGTGATAAGAATAATAACATTAATAACATTAATAACATTAATAAGCTCTACTGTATGTATTGTTCTATTTCCTATCTTTAGAAATTGTTCGAAGTACCCTGTGAGCATTTGTAAATTTAGAAAATTTTATTAAATTGATGACGTTGTTGGGAAAAGAAGTGTATTCACAACAATCGTTAGTTAAGATGTAAAAATTTAATCACATTCTGACATTCACAGAGTAATCACAAAGTATTCACAGAGTCGCACTCGCAGTGTATATATTATTTTCGGTTTGTTTACGTCGAGCATTTCCGGTTGTGTGATTTTACTCAACTAGACTATGCGCCATTCCTTAACAACGTCACTATATGACATCACTTATGATGTCACTACACATCACTTATGATGTCACTACTGTATATGACACCATATTGGATTCCACCATATTGGATCTGTGATGTCATTATATGAATATAAGTGACACAAAATTTATGGAATCATATTAAAAATGCTAAAGTTAATCGCTAAAAAACAGAATTTCAAAATTTTATTCATAAATGTCATCAAACACATTGTTGCAATGGCACTAATAAAGGTAATCATTCTTCTGACACACAAAAATGTTTTACAACACTAGATATGAAAAGTCGTTAAATTTCTTCATTTATTTTACTCAAAATGGTTTAAATTTGCTTTGGGCACTTTCCAGCACGCCCCCAGTCGGGATAGGGTTAAGATTTCTGATTGAAATTGTGAGACTTTTTTATAGTTTTAACAGATTTCAGGATTTCCCACTAAGATTTTTTTAGATCATTTGCAAACTGTGCAAGAGTTTGTAACTCGTAAGATATGTATAGTTTTTACATATTTTATGTGATTTACTAATATTAAGTATTTAACAGCGGATGCAACCATATGGAGGGAGAAGTGCAACACAACAGCGAGGCCGAAGAACCGCCAGAAAAGGTATTTATGTCTTTCAGTTAAGTTACATAATATTTTACAAAAAAATACATTGTGATTGTACTGTATGTGATATTCTTTTTTCACCGTTACCATATTATATTATTTTTTTAGAAAAAACTATTACGAAGAAACTCTTTTGCCTGGCCGATAAAAACCAGGAACATACACCTTCAGCTACCGAGAGATTAGAGCTGCAGAGAAATGATTTGGGTGAAAAACACGTTTTACTCCCTACAACAGCGTCAAGCACTGCTGTAAAAGAACTGCTTTTGGGGTAATTTATCTATCTACATATATCTATCTATCCATCTATCTATCCATCCATCTATCTATCCATCTATCCGTCCGTCCGTCCGTCCGTCCGTCCGTCCGTCCGTCTGCCTGCCTATCCACCTACCTACCTATCTACCTACTGTATCTACCTACATATCGATTTTTTTATTAATTTTTAAATTTGTACAAAAATAATTTTTGACTAGAAAAAAGCTCTCCCTGTTAAATTTTTTCATGTAAATAAAAACGTGTTTGTTATTCATATAATTATTTTTCGTTTGTTTTAAAGGGCATACCCCGCTCTAAGAGAATGTGGGGGGTTCCAACTTCTTTTATCTAAAGAAAAGCCACGGAATCAGCTAAGAATTGTTTGCCATGGTGCGTGTAGCACAGAAGAGATGAGGTCATATGGTTCAGGAAGGGTGTACATTAGACCACTTCAAAAACACATTCCACTCAGCAACGAGACATTAATCAAAGAGGAATTTGAGGAGTGTCTGTTTTGTCAAATTTGTCTTCCGATAAGCAAGATGCAAGAGCATCTTGGAAAATGTGAAGTACGTTGTGTATGTTCTTTAAAAAATCGTATTCTTAACATGAATCGTATTCGCCATCTTTTGCGGTAACGCATGTTTATAACTAACTTATATGATTTAATTTTGTGAAAGGACAACCCTCTACCAAATGATGATAGCGACTTCGGTGAAGGCACATCAAGTTCAATGAGGTAGATTTACATACAGCGTACTATACAAATTTTATTGAGTATTAAGCGTATCGGCTCAGAAAATATCTTGGTCTCTAATGGAAATCCAACACGGCCTAATTTTTTTAATATTTAATTTGACCTACAAGGATTCCGATGGTGCAGTGTAAAAAATACGGTGAATGTAAACGGAGCAATGGCGTGTGGAACCAGTCGTGGAATGACTTAAAAATAAATAAAAATAGAGTTGGGGTTTTGGTTGGGAATAGGTTATTTTTAACATCGTCAGTGAAACTTGTGGCGCGAATTAAATATGGCGCACTTTTACATGTATTTGTTGTATTTCATCATTTGTTAGCATAGGACTGAAAGAATGCGACACCTTTTCAATGCGTCTTTTCCGGCTATATGTTGGATTTGGTGAATTAAACATTATTTTCAATACGGCATTTATTCTTTTTTCCATTCCTCTAGTCATTCTACCTTTACATAATTAACCCTGGCGTAAAAAATACGTCATGTACATCTAATGGATTGCGTCTGTAGTGTACGTAGTAACAGTTTATTAATAATAGACGTTTAATAGATTTCACTTTGATTGCAGTGGAGAGGCCGCGGAAACAAATGGCTCAGAAAGTGAACCCAGGAATGAAGAAGATATAAGGTCATATGCTGTGCCCATCATTACAATCGGTGATGACGATATGACATCAAATAACGATATTGAGCAAATACAACAGTAAGTATATTGAATTTTTTACTACCACAAAAATGTTTATTTTACTCCATGAAATTTGTTTTTGTTATCATTGTATCTGAAAGTTCGCCTGAAAATTTTAAAAGTATATGCGGTATCATCGGTATCACGCGGTATCATCCAGGAAAAACGCTCGCGTTTTATTTTATAGCTGTGGTATAAATTCTAGTAAAATTGGGCTGTTTTTCCCGGATGACACCGCATATACCAAAAATATTTTCCAGTCGCGTATTGTGGTTAAGCAAGCAAAAATACTTTGCGATTGTGCCTATATATAGGTGTTTTTTTTAAATATTTATCCGCATCGTAAAATTTCTTTGTTCATCTTGCCTATTTCTGTGAGACATTCTTATGTGCACCCATGGTCAGGAAATAACATCTTTGCTGGAGTATATATTGGTAATTGGAATAATAATTAGCGGGTTGAAGTAAAATTTATTATCATATTTCGATATTACACGTAATTGCGAATGTGATGTAATTAATTTTAATTTCACGTCTAATTTAAACAGGCCTGTTAGAGAAGCGAATCCAGTCTCAGGAAATCTACAAGAACCGCTAGTTAGTAATAACTTTGCAACGACAGATACAGTTTCCACCATCAGCAGGTAAGTCGTCATTGCGTTTTTCATACGTTACATCGAACATAAAAAAGAGAGATAAAAAAAGAAGAAAAAAGGAACGAAAATCAGACGATTACATTTTGACTGAAAGTCAGCCGCCGATCTCTTGTCTTTCAAATTATGCTGTGCAATGACTGTAATAAGGGGTACAGTACATCAGTCAGACAAAAAGTCAGTTTAGGCACATGTACCAAACAAATAACACTATTACGTGGGACAACCCTAAAATTATCGCCACCAATAGCGTAGCGTCTGGCTGCTAAACGCGACTCACAAGTGATTGCAAATGAGCTATTTTCTTTTGTTGTGGCCGCAATTATTATGGGTAAAAGCGGACAAACATCGATACTAACGTCATCTCGATGGTGCTATTATAAAAGGAAGTATAAGTCGAAGTCAAGTATAAAAGGAACCACGTTACAGCGCTAAGATCGTCCCTGATGAAAACACAAGACAGAAGTATCGAAACGTTGGGTCCTGAACTGTAACTTGTTTAAATTACGTTTATATTTTTTTACAAACCAGAGTACCATCATATTATGTCTGAGCCCTCACCTGGTTGCAAGGAACTTGTGTGCTACCTTAATGTACTTTTGCTATTTCTATTTGCACGCGTTAATGATTGGCTTCTGTATAATTTCGTTTTTAGAGAAGATGTTCCATACGACGACCATTTGCGCAACGCAATCAACTGCACCCTCTCCGAAATGTAAGTGTTGCGTTGTCAGTCGATCGATTGGTCATTTTGTAGATTTCGTGAACCAGTCCTCGTAGGTTATCCCCTCAACGTTATATAACCAGGGGTGGATTAACCAAGGGGCAACTGGGGCACGTGCCCCAGGGCCCCGAGCTCCTGAGGGCCCCGCTCAAATTTGAAACGCAGGGAAAAACAGACCACAAAAGCAAAAAAAATATTAAAAAAATTAAAAATCTTGAAATATTTTACAGAATGATTATACAGATCATTACATAATTACTATTTACAAAAAATAACATTATAACATTAACATTTAACAAAATAGTACTAACAGTTGTGCCGAGACACAAAGTAACTTTCAGACATTTATTTTGCGGGATTTTTGAAGAGCGAAATCTCCAACTACCCAGGTAAAGTCACTTTTCCGAAGGATGTCGCTTTCGATGGACATTAGGGAAAGTACGCTCATCCTCTTTTGCGCCATTGTTGAGCGCACTCATTCTTAATAAACTTAAGGCTTGAAAACGTACGTTCGCCACTACAGTTAGAAACCATAAATAAATTCGCAGAGTGATAACAACATTTGGGAAAGTGGGTGCGAGTCCTTGTTTGACGAGAAGGCGAAACATGTCGAGTTCTTTGCTGGTATCTGTGTCGGTATAACAAGTTTGCTTCACAACTGGAATTCGCAGCATGGATGCAAATTGTACAAGTTCGTCAGCAAGTAGCTCCTCCAGATCGTTCTTGTACGTATATGAACCAATTGTTCAGCGGCTTGTTCGAGTTCCTGTTCATCGAGATCTTCCAACCTTACGACACACCTGACCTCACTGTACGCTCCAATGCGGTCGGACATCGCGCTCCTTAATTTGCATGTCGATGATGACAAGGAAGCTGTCGACTTTGAAGCTTTCTCTAGCACTTACCTTTGCAGTGTTAAACCAAATATCCGTGAAAGGCTACATAAAGTACCTACCGAGTTGCCTGAATATGGTAACTACCTCATCTTTTTATCCGATATATAGACGATTCAAACCCTAACACTAAGAGTAACACATGCCTATTGTCTAATACAGTGTACCTACGGATTTAACTTCACAAAATAAACCACAGAGCAGCAGTCAATATTTATATTAGTAACTGATAAAAGATAACTGTTCCCATGCACTGCACAATCTAAATTTTCCCAAGGGGTCCTTAATCCGCCCCTGTATATAACATAACATAATCAGACTAACTAACGTGCTTAATAATTATCTGGCAACAATTAATTGCGGTTCAATACATATGCAGTCGTCGTATTGATTTATGCTCTTTTCTGCAATTTTGTTTCAAAATGTCTGTTAATAAATCCTTGAATTTCTCGTGAGGAAATGACATGCCCAGTGCCCTCACTAATGCACGCACTATATCTTGAAAAAATCGCAACAGTTTTATCAAAACGTTTCGCATGAAATACCAAATATATATGCCAAATATATAGATATGCCAAATAGGTAGATAAATACAATGAGATAGATGAATTATACATGTAGTCAAAGCTTTGATCAAAAGCAGAATAAGCAATATGATTTCTGCTTGATATCTAACTTAGCCAACTCTATAAAATATTTACTCCTGAAGTTATAGCTACAGTATAACCTCTTCAGCTTGGAAATTTCCTCCTCGACATGCGAACATTTTTGTCATCTGCCAGCTGAACAATTTTTTCCTTTTGAATTTTTTTACGTATGCATGCTACATATTATATTCTCTTACTTATATTCTCTTACGTCAACTATAGGGTTGAGTGTGAAGATCCAGTTACGATTTTACGCACGTTCCAACGTAACATTCTACGTGGCCGACCACTTGATGTAAGATCTGTTGATGAGCTTTGTGAGGGGAGGACATTGGACATTTTTATTTCAAGATTAAATGTATTCGAGGACGCCGTGGAGGAGCTGACTGGAGAATTCGAACGTGATTTCAGTGTTCCGTTAGAGGTCACATATAATGGGGAATGCGCTCAAGATTTGGGTGGTCCACGACGAGAATTTTTGGGAGCCATGCTAAGGGAAATTCGCGAGCGTCTGTTTTCGCAAACAGATGGCGACGACAACACTTGTAACCTCACAAATGATGTAGTTGCGACAAACCAAAAATATTACCTTTGTGCCGGCATAATATTTGGTAAGAAAAACATTTTTTCAAGGTTATAACCCATTGAGGTTAAAGGGCGCTCTTAGCATTTTATTCTGTCTAACCCCGACAATTTTATCCACCTAAAAGGTTGGCTTATTGTAGAAATATTATAAATAAATTTTTTTCACAAGGCCCTTTGTTTAAGACAACCGTAAAACTGAGATTAACGTTTCTTATGACAAAAAACATTTCGCTTAAACGTTCTTTGAAATGTTTGCATTATATACTAGTTATATGCAATATTTTTAGTTTTAATCAAATTTGTAACTATACTTCCAAATAGGTTACAGCATTCTTCAAGGTGGCCCTCTTCCATGCTTCATGTCAGAAACACAAATCCAGCGATTTTTGGGAGAAGAGCCGGCGCAGCAGCTTAGCCCTGCCGAGGTGCAATTCAGAGAGGGTATAGCCAAGTTTGGATTAGTCGAGGTACAGCATTATTATAAACTTGTGCACATAATCACGAATTTTAATCAAAGCACCAATAATCGCAAATAACCGTTAGTCAACGGTCAATGACCAACGATATTAAAACCCCGACGCCATTTTTTTGTCTTGGTAAAAAAATATGACCGGCAGGATTGCGTTGGACCGGCATATTCGAAAACAAATATTTGTAGCGCTGATCCATGTAATTGGTCAAGTTCAATTTATTTTGCCCCATGTTCTTGTTTAATTAGTTATGTCAGAAGAAAAGGTGTCTTCTTTACGTATTCCGAAAAACAGCTGCGGCAGAAATAACCTATCCAAGATTGGTTAAGCTGTTTAAGGTTTCATTTTCTGGCGAAGGGAATAACAGAAGAATGAAGGAGGAAAGGAGCTACCGGATGTTACTCAATTACATGAAAGATGTCGCCGGTAACTATTACACTACATTTACACATCCTACACTGTGTGTATTTTTACGTTTAGAAACCAACTATAACCAGCTATTACAAGACATACTGTATGGTGGCCAATTTGAAATCCTGTAATTTTTGTGTATCTTAAATTATGACATCGACATACATGTACGAAACTCAATACATTTTTAAAAATTATTATTTGGTTTAAGTTTCCATATATGTTTTACGTACATTTTAAAACGCCAACAAACGTACATTGTAAACGCCACACGAATTTACTAGTCAATGGGAGACCTGTTAACACTTATTCTGAAGGAATGATGAATCGAAGATGGGAAATTGATCCACGAAACATGAAAACTAGCGCTAATTCGGGGGGGGGGGGGGTATAGTAGTTTACAATGAATTGTTAAAGAACCATTCTGAATGTAATTGGAGGCATCTTCGTCGTTGGTAACTCAATGAACGCATATTCTGATCTGTTTTTAGCAGGGCGCTTATATATAGGGCGGTGAAACGGCAATGGGCGAGCTGATCGATGTGTGATGCGGGGACTGGTTATGAGTTTGAACCAGTGGTTTGAACCTCTGGGAAAAACCAAAACAAACATGGCGGGTAATGCAATTGTAGAATACATGTAGAAGACACTGAATTGTGTTTGGAGGAGGATATTATGGATAGCGAGGTTAACCTTGCTGATCAATATTACTTTTCTGTTAATTCGGCTACTATATTTTCTGATATAACTAACAAGAATTCGGAGTTATTCCTGCAAACGCTCGCTAAAATTTACGACCCACTGTCAAACGAGAAGAAAGTAAACAATAGCCTTGAACGCATTGTTAGACGTTACAAAAAATTGTATTATAAAAGAGTTTCTGAAAAGTATATTAGCGATATTTAAACTTTGTTTTTCCGAAATAGTATTGGATAGGACTTGGCTCTGTTTTTATAAAACCATTTTCAAAATCAGCGACAGGTTGCTGTCTATCGTTTCCATTTTGGTTGATAAGGGTCTTGAACCATTTTATTTCGCTTACAAGGAAAATAATTTGGGCGGCGTATAACCTCTGGGACCAGGCTAGCCTTTTGTCGTATTAGTATCACATATTTTTCTTTTTAAAAGTAAAGTTTAATCACTCTCAAATTAAAAAATGAAAAGAAAAACAACTTGCTTACGCCATTTTATCTTTGTATGCACACGTTATCACTCGGCCATGTTCGATAGAATACATATCTTGCATTGAATTTGTGGTTTGTCAATTGTGATATTGAATATAATGAAACTATCAACTCAAATTTTCCTTTTTTGAACAAAACTTAACAATGAGTCATGTAATCTATCTGATAACAAATTTATAAGGCGCGGACAAAATTTTATAACTGCATGCGCTGGGTATACATCCAACAAGTTGTATTATGATAAAATGATCAAGGAGTGAAATTTGTTTAGATTTTACGATTATTAATATGCAATGCTTAAATAAACACCATAAAGTCATTGATATTATTACCAAGAATAATGACATAACGAAATTAACACTTGTGTTTACTCATCTTCCAACAACTAAGGGCATAAATACGAAAGTGTTAAGCCATAATAACGCACCAATCCCGATCGTTTTATCTGCAAACCATCAACTCCGATTTTTATGAAAATTTAAGAATATAACCGTACTAATGTTATCTTCGACATACCTGAATATCTTGCCGCGGTCAAACAGGAAACATGCTTTGATTTCATGGTGAAATTTCCCTCCATAGAAGTCATCGAAAGAAGCAGTCGTTATCCATAATCAGATCTCTATGGTACAACTTGTTAAGCAACATAAGCCCCCATACGTTAAAAGAATCAGTACTTAACATGTACATGATAAAATATCCGTCCAAAATTACATAGTGAGGGAAACACCAGCCATAATTTAACAGTACTCGAAATATGACTTTTGCACGCGTTTTCCTCAAACAGACGCTCGTGCCAGTCCACTTCCGCATCACACATCGATCAGCGGATATGAGCGCGTTGCACCGCCCTATATATAAGCGCCCTGGTTTTTAGCACGCCGTAGAGGCTCTATTACCTTGGGGAGCGTTCTCAAGTTCGTAACTGGTGCCGAAAATGAACCTGTTCTTGGATATGCGATGCAACCAACAATTTGTTTCGACGAATACATTACGTCCTGTATTCCAACAAGCAACACATGCATCAACAAACTCACTATGGCTATTGGAGAAACCGTACCTAGTGATAAAGACAAGATGTTTAATTACTTCGATTATGCGTTCGCAAACGATTATTTTGGCAGGGTTTAGTTTACGTAAATTTCATTTCTGGTTTACGCTTGCCGACCTGAAGTACATGTACACTTTAGGTCTTTATGCAAAAGCGGATATTTTTCATTTGATTTCGATGTTTTCTCAAAAAATCAGCGTCTACTTAATATACAAATATTAATAACGTTGATAAAAAACTTTTATCTCAGTTTTGCCTTTTGGGTATCGACCCCTTAACAAAATAACAATAAAAGTTTTTATCTATTACACAATGGCGGATCCAGGATTTTGAAAAGTGGGTTCCAAGTTTATTTTGGGTCTCTAATACCGCACTTTGTGCATTTGGAGGCCACTTTTGAGAAAAATATAAAGTTCTGAAATGAGCGTAAAGAACATGCTCTGCTTCAGAAAGGGGGGTTCCATGTCACCCTCGGAACCCCCCTGGATCCGCCACTGCTATATGGTTTTCACTATGGAAAGTCATTGTGTTTATGTAGACACTAATGTAAGAATGTAAATTAATCCTGGGCTATATACTATGCACAATGTTCATGTTTACTGTTGTTAACTGGCAACTGTTCTTGTTACCTGTTGAGTTAAGAAGAAATGTTTGGTGTCAATAAATCGTGAAGTGTTCGTACAGCATATAAATAAGGCTCAACATTCCACGCATCTTGTTCTCTAACAGTAGATATTCTTTCTAGAAAAATTTCCAAAATGTCTGAATCGAGTGGGCATGGGGTAGGAGGAACCACGACAGCTTCTGGTACATCGTTGTCGCTTGGGAGATCAGCATCTGCATCAACTCCAAACGTTTCGATTGCTTCCTAAAATATAAAAACGAACACACATGAAGAACGGAAGGAAAGTAAAAGTTGAGCAGCCATTTACAGCGCCCCTAAACCATTCATCAAATATTCTCCAAACTATGCATGTATTTACAGTCAAATAAAATTTAAAAGACACTGAGTTCAAGTTATATAATCGTCATGTGGTAACCGACATGGGTGTAATATGGTTGTAAGAAAGCGACAATCACTCGACTCTAGCTCTCAATCACTGAAATTCACGTAAGAATAAATAAGTTTTCTTATTGACGTTTTAGTGGCGATTCTAGAGGGAGACATTGTTCCTTTGTGTTGCGAGCTCTGATCAGCTAAGTTGAGGTCAGGTCTGCTCAGCTCTTCTCAAATGAGGTCAGCTCAGCTGTTATCTCCCATTCGAGGCAGCACTTCACTTGAGATAGTAACTTTGAATATTTTGCCTATTGACTATATTTCACTACAACTACCAGGATACAAAAGAACAGAGATACCTACTTAACAAAAAAACGTATTTGTCAAATAAAATTTTAGGATCTTTAATACTACGCTTTACATACCTCTGTTAAAGTGTCGAAATACTCGTTTGATATTACACCATCTTCACTGCCAACCTGTTGCATCCCCATTATGAAAAGTTGCAGGGGTGTCTTATTTTCCGCTGTCCTTATTTTGTGATTGAGCCACGAGTTAACAAACCTTGTCAGCAACTTGTTGATAATTGGCTGGTAAATTACATGAAGGCAATATAGATCGTTATCGTTATCTGGATCTAGTACTCCGTCACTTTCCAAATGCATGAAAATATCATAAAATTGGGATAGCACTGCCTGGTAAACATCTCTCCAGAGCCGTTCAATTCGGGAGTTATGGACACTTCGCCCAGTTATATAACTTCCTCTCCCAGGCCCCCTTTTATTATGCGATAGCATAAAACGGGAAACATTTCTGTTCTCAACCCCCATGTCCCCACGTACCCGCGACGGTAGACCCCATTTTGAAACTGCACCTTCAAAAAGCCTAAGCACGGTGCCTGAAGTGTTGTCAATGCTGCACTGGAGGTAAACGATAACTCGACTGAAACCATCGATGCAACCGTGGATAACGAGTCTCCACCTACGAAAATGTAAAACGTAACTAAAAATGATTACAGTAGAATCATCAATACACACATATATATACATACATATATATATATATATATATATATATATATATATATATATATATATATATATATATATACATACATATATATAATTACATGCATATATATACATACATATAATATATACATACATACATATATATAAATACAATTATATATACATACATATATATATATATACATATATATGTATATATGTTATATATATATATGATTATATATATATTTTACCTATTACCTATATATATATATATATATATATATACATAATATATACATACATACATACATATACATACATACATACTACATACATATATATATATATATATATATAAAAGTAGAGTGCTGCGTAGACAGTGTTTTGAATATATAGCAAAGTGAAAAGGTGGTAAACTGCCAAGAATTTAGTGACGAGATACTGACGTTTCGAGCGGAGCCCTTCATCAGAGTAAGACGAGATTTTACTCGTCTTACTCTGATGAAGGGCTCCGCTCGAAACGTCAGTATCTCGTCACTAAATTCTTGGCAGTTTACCACCTTTTCACTTTGCTATATATATATATATATATATTCCCGGTTGGGGCAGTCACTTTTTCCATATACGTATTTGACTATATATATATATATATATATATATATATATATATATATATATATATATATATATATATTATATATATATATATATATATATATATATATATATATATATATATATATATATATATATATATATATATATATATATATATATAGAATTCTCTCCTATTTAATGAAAACGAAGCGTGGTGCAAGAAAAATAGCAAGTCAAACTTCGACGTCACCATGGGCAGCTTCGACGGAGCCGAGACATGCGAGCTGGTGGGATCTTATCTCCTATCGAAGCTCCCCCCACAGTACAGAAACAACATCGGCCTGTACAGAGATGACGGCCTAGGCGCCTTCGACGATTCACCAAGAGATATCGAAAGAATTAAGAAAGAAATATGCACGATATTTAGCAAACATCACCTCAAAATAACTATAGAAGCAAACAAGAAAAGCGTGAACTTTTTAGACATCACTTTCGACCTTAGATCCGGAACCTTTAAACCTTATAACAAACCAGGCAACATCCCCCAGTATGTCCACGTCCACAGCAACCACCCGCCAACTATACTACGTAGAATTCCCGAAACGATCAACCAACGACTGTCCAACATCTCCTCCAACCAAGAGACATTTGACTCCAGCACGCGCCCGTACCAAGAAGCCCTCAGAAAAAGCGGCTACATTCATAACCTTCGCTACGAGCAACAACCGTCCCGAGCAAGACAAAACAGA
Source organism: Chrysogorgia sp. JL179-B06 (assembly GCA_035772405.1). Lineage (NCBI taxonomy): Eukaryota > Metazoa > Cnidaria > Anthozoa > Scleralcyonacea > Chrysogorgiidae > Chrysogorgia > Chrysogorgia sp. JL179-B06. Next base: position 1,069,603 of record JAYKKM010000266.1, read on the forward strand.
CCAAGGAATATTACATGGTACAACCCGCCGTACAGCGTCAACGTAGCCACCGACATCGGGCACAAATTTCTCAAGGCTATTGACGATTGCTTTCCGAAAGAACACCCGCTCAACAAGATTTTCAACAGAAACACGCTAAAGCTGAGCTACAGCTGCATGCCAAATGTCCAAAATATCATCTCCGCACACAACAAAACCATCCTCAATAACGCGACGCCGATACAAGAAACGCAAATACAAGAAACCCAAAGCAGAAAATGCAATTGCCGTCAAAAAAGCGCCTGCCCACTCGAAGGAAAATGCCTAACGACAAGCATCGTCTATCAAGCAACAGTCAAGAACATAGAAAAAAACTCAGAAGAAACCTACGTTGGACTGACAGAAGGAACATTTAAGACAAGATATTTGAACCATACTAGTTCCTTCAGAAACGAAAAAAACAAACACGCAACTGAACTCAGTAAACATATTTGGTCGTTGAAAGAATCGAACGCACGTCACTCCATTAGATGGAGAATCATTAAGAAATGCCAGCCATATTCTAGCAAAACAAAAAGATGCAGTTTATGCTTGCACGAAAAGTTTGTCATAATCTATCAACCAAAGATAAGTTCTCTTAACAAGAGAAATGAACTTGTTTCAACGTGCAGACATCGAAAGAAACATTTATTGTGTAATATGTAAATTTTCAACACGACTTCAACACGACTTCAACACGACTCACAAACAACATGACGTCACGCACACGCTCCTCAAATACACAGACGCGCTAACTGCGAGTATCACTTTTCACCTGATGAGTGTGACAAGCAATACGCTTGCCATACGAAACAAGTTTGTAGTGGAAATAAAGTTCTAAATGAAGTAACTTGTGTTTTAATCATCTGTTATGCCGCTCTGCTTAAGCATTGAGCACTCTACCCGTACGATTTTGTACCCGATATTTATTATCACAACACTTTGCTATATATATATATATATATATATATATTTAATTGTGTGTTTTCATTAAATACTTTGTTTGTTTAATCAAACTTGCAATCTTGATGTAACAATGGGCTCTGAAAACTTACCGAATAAGTTTATGATTTCCGTCCATGTGCCACAGTGAAAGAGGTGAATGGACATTATAGGTACGCCTTTGAATTGTTGTTATTATTGCCCGAATTCGTCTTCCCACAGGGTCTACTCTTTTGATGGATTTTCTTAATCTGTTTCTTTGAACACGGATACCTTGACTTATTAATTCGCCCTCTATTGTTTTTGTTCCTGCAACAAGAGCACAAGTGCCATTGTCATTCACCAGTTACTCCCAATAGAAGCTAAGTACATATTAACTTTTACACATAAACAGATTCGTGCTGTACTGAATAACAAATCCCTGTTTCTTATTGCCTGAGCTGCTCACAATTTTAGAACAATTGTAGTGAAAAGCCAGAATTTTAAAAAGTTTATGGGTTTTTGATATGTTGAAGAACTAGTTTGTACAGGTATAATTTGTTACTAAAACAGACAGAACTTGTTCCCTCATTGATGATGAGCAACAGTCAACTTGACAGTTATTTAATAGCATTTGCTTTGTAGCCTGATCAATGTTTGCAAGTGTGACAAAGATGTAAAAAAAACCAGTAATACCAGCAGATTACATAAATTAGATAAAATAAAAAAGTTGGTTAATTTGTAACCTGATCGTGGAAAATGTGACACAATGCGTTGAACATATACATCAAGTGAGCCATCATCAATGTCATTATAACGTCGTCGATTTGTCAGATTATACTCAGCCATGCGATTTTCTACTGTACGCTTGCTTACTCCCAACATCAATGCAATGTCAGTTTGAGTAAAGCCATTTTCTAAAAGAAACAACATAAGTTTTAACTTGTTCAATAGTTACGTTTTTCTCTCCCAGCCACTGTGTTACTTGTTGTATTGGCCGAAAAGGCTATATTTTAATTTATTTCAGTCTTTAAAATTTTCTTGGCCCCTTACTTTTACCTTCAAAGAAAACTAGTTGCTCTTCTGATATACAGAATCTTGGCCTTCCTGGTCTTCCTTGCCTTTCCAAAGGAGCTTGATACGACCGAAACTCTCGAGTCTCTCGCTCAACACTGCCACTATTTTTAAGAATGTTTGAAACTTGATTCAAAATATCAACTATTTGAAGAGGGATGTCGTCATGACTTAATGCATCTTCAGCAAGAACTTTAAGTCTGGTGCAATACAAATCACAGTTCTCAGCATTCAAAGATTGGCTGAGAAAACCAATAATTTCTCTAACTGCGTTTATTAACTCAATTCGATAACGATCCATATTTACAACTCTACAAAATGATAGAACTTTAAAATGTCAGATTTAAACGTTTTCATCATCATGACAACCAAAGGGTCAAGTCATTGTACTGTAATGTACCTATCAATGTTAAGCCGCTGGGGATTTGATTCAAAATTTTAATTTGTTGTCAAATATCCAACCCTGGGAACTTATTCAAAACTCAAATGAGATATATATTAGCATTTTTGAAAAAAATGACCGGGGGAGGTGAGCCTGCTTGGATTTGACTGATGCATTACAGTCACACAAGCATAAAAATAATGGGTCCAATAGGCAAATCTTACAAAGTACGTTATTAATACATGTACTGTATATAGCTATTCTTCGGTGAGTTATGGCATGCATTTTAGGAAAACACACAGCTTATAACTGAAACCACATCATTTTATACATTTATATTAAGCTGCTTATAAAGGTAAATGATGTGGTTTCAGTTGATTCATATTAGATGTTGAATAAATTATTCTACTTTCTACACGAGTACAACGTCAACGAACAAATATAATATCTTACCTTGGCTAGCACTAGCAGTGCAGTAGTGTCAAAGACTTTATATTCGCAAAGAAAGAGTGTGAAATATTCCACCACAAGCTTGACAATAAAACGCGCCTTTGTTCATCTCTTGACCATGACCTTTGAACACTTCGGCGCGCTGTCTGTTTATCGCGTTTCCGTTTACGTTGAGTCGTATCACTTTACGTTGAGTCATTTCACTTTACGTTGAGTCGTTTCACAACACGTTGAGTCGTTTCACTTTACGTTGAGTCGTTTAGCAACACGTTGAGTCGTTTTACTTTACGTTGAGTCGTTTCACTTTACGTTGAGTCGTTTCACTTTACGTTGAGTCATTTCACTTTACGTTGAGTCGTTTCGCAACACGTTGAGTCGTTTCACTTTACGTTGAGTCGTATCACAAGACGTTGAGTCATTTCACTTTACGTTGAGTCGTTTCGCAACACGTTGAGTCGTTTCACTTTACGTTGAGTCGTTTCACAAGATGTTGAGTCGTATCACTTTACGTTGAGTCGTATCACTTTGCGTTGAGTGGTTTCACTTTACGTTGAGTCGTTTCACTTTACGTTGAGTCGTTTCACAAGACGTTGAGTCGTATCACTTTACGTTGAGTCGTATCACTTTGCGTTGAGTGGTTTCACTTTACGTTGAGTCATTTCACTTTACGTTGAGTCGTTTCACAACACGTTGATTGACGTGTGACGGTGTCATATGGCGTAACATATAGTTGAATCAGTTCACATGTAGTTGAGTGATTCCAAAACTGGTGAAATGATTTGTCAGCTGGTTAAATGAGTCGTCAACTAGTTTAATGATTTAACAACTAGACGAATGATTTCACAAGTAGTTGAATGAATCCACGAATGTGAATTAAATCATTTCATTTTAAGTTGAATGATTTCACAACTAGTTAAATGATCTCGTAACTAGTCGAGTCATTTCACCGTGTAATGTTTGGTCATTTCTGTTATTGTTGAGTCATTTCTGTTTAGCACGAGTGAATCAATAACAGAGAGTTGAGTCAGTTGTCTTTAAGATAGATTGTTTGTGTTGATGTTGAGTCACTTCACATCAAGTTAGTTGGATTCGCTGTTTTGACATTTTAACATTCTATAAAAGCTTTTGTCTGCTGGAATAGACCACAAAACTCAAGCACTTCTGTGAGTAAATACGATTATTGAGAAAACTATGTAAATAACTTTCGTATTAAAGATAAGCAAGAAGTACAGCCCTAACTGGGAAGGTACTGTACAGTGGACAGCAGGTACAAGGTCATTAGTGATTAAGCTGCAGTCACTGTAATTCTTCAGGGCAAAACGACCACACAGCCATTTAACAGCTTTCTTGTACTGTATATGAAGTCAGAGTGATATTAACTCAACGTGTGATTACTAGACACGCGGACACCGAGAATCGTGTACGTACGTGTAAGTGTTGACACATTTGATTGAGGTGTCATCATGAAAGAGTGCAGGGTTTCATAGTAGTGGAATTACATTGTAAGAGATTCCTTGCATTTCCGAACATTAAGACGCATGCTATACTGTGAGGGCCCACAGTAATTATTTTTTACTGTTGTGGTGTCCCTGCCAACTGTACTATTGTTGTTATTAGTTGTTTAGTCTTTGTAATTATTGGCGAAGTTTAATAAATTAAAAAAAAAAGAAAAAAAAAGAGACATATCCTACCTGTACATGTAATATCAGCCACAACAAAATTAGCTGAATTCCTCAGAATAATCATCTCCAATTACTTAATTCAACATAATCAACCCTATCATGAAGTTTTACCTTATATTTTTTCAGTTTTAGTAAAGAATCTTGTAGAAGTAATAGCTGAGCAGGTCGTTCTGGAATAGACATACCACCATTATCAGCCTAAAAAAGAAATGAAAGACTCAATTACACTGGCACACCATATCTGAATAGACGACTTTCACGATCATGCGCAGTAGCAACAAATATTCAAATTTTCATCGTAGGTAAAAACAACTGTTTCAGCTGGAAAGAGCATATTGAAATAGTAGAAGTGCAAAGTTTGAAAGGAATTGTGTAAAAAAGGAAGAATTTACATAAGCAGAAAGTTGGCCATTTCAAAAGGGATTTATTAGTGATTTAATAAGGATTTTGGCTTGGCGGGCGGGCGTCGCACGCCAAGCCAAAATCCCTATTAAATCCATAGTGAAGAGCAAAACTTCAAGTGTCTAGCTTTCGCACTATTTGCCCGATTTGTTTCAAACTTTGCACTTTTACTATTTTTAATATGATCTTTCCAGCTAAAACAGTTGTTTTTACCTCATATGAAAATTTGAAATAAAGTTGCTACTGCGCATGACCCTGAAACTCGTCTATTGCGCAGTTCCCTAAGAATACTTTACTTTAGTAACAGCTGGAGGTTGGTGAAGAGAGCTAAGTAGAACATCTACAACTTCTTGATACTGCTCTAACTCATATAAACGATGAACCTGCAAAAGGGAAATAGTTACAATTTTTTTAAAACGAGACTACTTCATCATGACAATCCAATTTTACTTTTTCTTACCTCTTCCAAAGACCGACATCGTTGTAGAGATTCTAATTTCTTTCTAACCTGGCCTAAAAAAGATGTTCAACAATAGATACAAAAAGTGACAATGGTGGCAGTTAATTATAGAGAAAAAATACGTCTAGAATGAAGGCTAATCAAAATCATGCTTTCCATACTAAAGGAAAGAAAACACTGGCCATACACAACAGTGTAATATCTGACAGATTTCATAAACAGAGTAGTGTTAAAGGACATTGGCAACAAAAAGTAAGTTTGTCTAATACGAAAGAACTTGTAAAATGATAGAGTAACACCTTTTACAACTTTCCCGTATTTTACTTCGTTTTTGAAATATTTCAGTTGGTTTGATATGTAAATGAGATGGTCTCTGACGTCAGGTGTAGGGTAGAGAATTTTCACTCATTAAAAATGTCTTATAATATCTCAGTGATTGCTAAGTTTACAACGTTCATTATCATGAGGAGTTATTATATGCACATTTTCAAGTAAATTTGTGGAACAAACTTGAAGATGGAACTAATATTTTAATGAGTGAAAATATTTCAAAAACGACGTAAAATACGGAAAGGTTGTAAAAGGTGTTTCATATTAGACAAAATTAATTTTTGTTGCCGATGTTCTTCAAGAACAAAGAATATTTTACATGAAGGCAGAACATACCAACTGTGATTATGTTGTCCGCTTTACAGTTAACAAGATGAATCGTTATAGGCGTCTCACTGAGCTCAATTAACGTTTTGCACTAAGAAATAAAGACATAACAGTTTTTGCCGAGATATTTATTAAAAAATTGTAGAACAAAATATCTTACTCGATCTAAGTATATCACTGCCAAATCCATCTTCCCTTGGAACATCATGAAACGAACTTTTGCCCAGTTTACTTTTAAAAAGAAAAATCAAAATCAAGACCAACAAAATAACTTCATCATCGTGTTAAACAAGCCTGGAAATAATTATTTTTGCTGTACCTGTCAGAATGACCAGCACAAATAAATTTGTAACAGACACAAAAAAAAATTGTACTTGTCACCATACAATTTAACGTAACGTCTCACATCTTAGCGCAATGTCTCCAAACTTAGCGCAATGTCCCCAAACTTAGCGCAATATCTCCAAACGTAGCGCAACGCCTCAAAACTTAGCGAAATGTCTCCAAACTTAGCGCAATATCTCCAAACTTAGCGCAACGCCTCCAAACTTAGCGCAACGCCTCCAAACTTAGCGCAACGCCTCCAAACTTAGCGCAACGCCTCCAAACTTAGCGCAATGTCTCCAAACTTAGCGCAATGTCTCCAAACTTAGTGCAATGCCTCCAAACTTAGCGCAATGTCTCACAACTTAGCGCAACGTCTCTAAACTTAGCGCAACGCCTCCAAACTTAGCGCAACGCCTCCAAATTAGCGCAACGCCTCCAAACTTAGCGCAATGTCTCCAAACTTAGCGCAATGTCTCCAAACTTAGCGCAATGTCTCCAAACTTAGTGCAATGTCTCTAAACTTAGCGCAATGTCTCACAACTTAGCGCAACGTCTCCAAACTTAGCGCAATGTCTCCAAACTTAGCGCAATGTCTCCAAACTTAGCGTAACGTCTCCAAACTTAGTGCAATGTCTCCAAACTTAGTGCAATGTCTCTAAACTTAGCGCAATGTCTCCAAATTTAGCGCAATGTCTTCAAACTTAGCGCAACGCCTCCAAACTTAGCGCAATGTCTCCAAACTTAGCGCAATGTCTCCAAACTTAGCGCAATGTCTCCAAATTTAGCGCAATGTCTCCAAACTTAGCGTAATGTCTCCAAATTTAGCGCAATGTCTCCAAATTTAGCGCAATGTCTCCAAATTTAGCGCAATGTCTTCAAACTTAGCGCAATGTCTCCAAACTTAGCGCAATGTCTCCAAACTTAGTGCAATGTCTCTAAACTTAGCGCAATGTCTCACAACTTAGCGCAACGTCTCCAAACTTAGCGCAATGTCTCCAAACTTAGCGCAATGTCTCCAAACTTAGCGTAACGTCTCCAAACTTAGTGCAATGTCTCCAAACTTAGTGCAATGTCTCTAAACTTAGCGCAATGTCTCCAAATTTAGCGCAATGTCTTCAAACTTAGCGCAACGCCTCCAAACTTAGCGCAATGTCTCCAAACTTAGCGCAATGTCTCCAAACTTAGCGCAATGTCTCCAAATTTAGCGCAATGTCTCCAAACTTAGCGTAATGTCTCCAAATTTAGCGCAATGTCTCCAAATTTAGCGCAATGTCTCCAAATTTAGCGCAATGTCTTCAAACTTAGCGTAATGTCTCCAAACTTAGGGTAATGTCTTCAAACTTAGCGCAATGTCTCCAAACTTAGCGCAATGTCTCCAAACTTAGCGCAACGCCTCCAAACTTAGCGCAACGCCTCCAAACTTAGCGCAATGCCTCCAAACTTAACGTAATGTCTCCAAACTTAGCGTAACGTCTCACAACTTAGTGCAATGTCTCCAAACTTAGCGCAACGCCTGCAAACTTAGCGCAACGCCTCCAAACTTAGCGCAATGTCTCCAAACTTAGCGCAATGTCTCCAAACTTAGCGCAATGTCTCCAAACTTAGCGCAATGTCTCCAAATTTAGCGCAATGTCTCCAAATTTAGCGCAATGTCTTCAAACTTAGCGTAATGTCTCCAAACTTAGGGTAATGTCTCCAAATTTAGCGCAATATCTCAAAACTTGCGTAATGTCTCAAAAGTTAGCATAATGTCTCTCATCTGATAATGTACAATACGAAATCTAATCGCAGTCCATTCAACACAAAAATGTTTTACTTTAAGTATAATCTTTGGAGCATCGGACAAAATGACAGACACAATTAATATTGTAACTGTCAAATCTCTAGAAATGGGATAGTTGTACCGGACAATGTCCGTGACCGCCGCTAATATCCAGACTTGGTGTTAAACATGCTTGGGAATAAAGTAACAATTGCCAAAAAAGACTATGCAATCAGTCTGCTGTACCTCGTAATGCAAATTCTATCCAATCATCTTCCAACAGACTACTTGCTGCCCCTGCCGCCTGCGCAATATACTCCAAGTCGTTTAAAAAATATTTGCCATGGAATTTTGGATCGTGCTTTAGAGGTGACATTCTAGCTGAATGACTATTCCTGAGAATAAAAGATAAAACTACAGGATAAATTAATAACATTCTTCTTCATCTTTATCTACAGTAATTGTTGATTTCTGATTGAAATGTCCACTTCCTAATCCAGATTTTTAATGTAGTGTTTAATTAATTTATTAACAACGAACACCAAAAAAGATAAAAGGAATAAGTAAATAAATATTAAAATAGTTTTAACAAAAACTTTCTCATACGCTCGAGGTGATCCCGCAGGGGACAAGCTAGATGAAGACTTGGACTTTTCTGTACACCATCTAGCGTCAGTTCGATAGCAAGGAGAATAAGCTGGCCAAAAAGAAAACATCAAAAAAATAAAAAAGGTTAAAAAAACATCATTCACACAACAACTGAAAATGTCTGCAACGCAATCTCTACCAATGCAATAACATCACTCACTTCCTTGGCCATTACTGGCATCAACATGGATCTACATTATATCTGCCACTAGGCAGCAAGTAAATATATATATAGCAAGATTGCTAAGATTTTTAGTGACGAAATACTGATGTTTAGAGCGGAGGTTTAAAGGGCTCGACAGCTCGAAACATCAGTATTTCGTTACTAAAAATATTGGCAGTTTACCACCTTTTCACTTTGCTATATATATCCAAAACACTGTCTACGCAGCACTCTACTTTTTTTACTACAAGTGAATATATAGCTGTACTAAAAGTTAAATATTAAAAACCTTAGCATTTGATACAATTTCTGACTTGTTACTATCTTGACTAAGAAAGAAGAGAAAATAGAACAACTTTACATTCAACATTTTACTTATTATTGACATTGACATGGTAAAGTTGCTGTATTAGTTATATACTTATCAAAGGTAGAAAAGCATGGTAAGGCTAGTGTACTTATCAAAGTAATGGTGGAAATTTGCCTAGCATGGTAAGGTTAGTGTACTTACCAAAGCAATGGTGGAAATGACAGATGAGGTCGTATGTTAGAGTATATCTTTAAAAAGACATCAATTAGTGAGACAGACCTACCAAAAGGATCAAGAATGTACATTTATCATTTTAACAATAGACGAGTTTCAGGGTCATGCGCAGTAGCAATTTTATTTCAAATTTTCATATGAGGTAAAAACAACTGTTTTAGCTGGAAAGATCATATTAAAAATAGTAAAAGTGCAAAGTTTGAAACTAATCGGGCAAATAGTGCGAAAGCTTCACACTTTGGAAGTTTTGCTCTTCACTATGGATTTAATAGGGATTTTGGCTTGGCGTGCAACGCCCGCCCGCCAAGCCAAAATCCTTATTAAATCACTAATAAATCCCTTTTGAAATGGCCAACTTTCTGCTTGTGTAACTTCTTCCTATTTTACACAATTCCTTTCAAACTTTGCACTTCTACTATTTTCAATATGCTCTTTCCAGCTGAAACAGTTGTTTTTATCTACGATGAAAATTTGAATATTTGTTGCTACTGCGCATGATCGTGAAAGTCGTCTATATAGCTTAAAGTGCTTATAAACCCAAAATGGATTTTTGGTGATTCGGATAGAGCATAAAAATTAAAAAGTTAGTGAATAAGTTCTAGATTAGTTTTTGCGTTAAACTTTTAGTTTCGGAGATATAAGGGCTCAAAGTCACAATTTGTGAAAAAAAGTAGCGCATGTTTCAATACTTATAAAAATATATTACAATTCGAGTAGACAAGGTAACATCGTAAAGACACATCGTTTGGGCATTTTTCAATAAAAACTCTTAAGATAGCTGTCTTCTCCTATACAAAAGCCTAGTTGTTGTTGAAGATGGGTTCGGATCCAGGTCCCTGTGTGTTATTTTGGTGGCGCTACTTTTTTCCAAAATATGGCACAATTTGCATGTTTGAGCCGTTATATCTCCGAAACTAAAAGTTTAACGCAAAAACTAATCCAGAACTTATTAACTAACTTTTTATGCTCTATCCGAATCACCAATTACCATTTTGGGTTTATAAGCACTTTAATTTTGGCACCAGGTTTGTCTTTTACTTGATGATCTTTTCAATCAAGTAAAGTGAAAGGATCAAGTCAGTATTATACACTTTCTTAATGTCATGTACATTATACAGTACTTACCATTTAAATTGAGAATTATTAGTCAGATGCAAAACATATGCACACATGATATGGAGAGTTCCACTGTAAAGGAAGTATATCTATTTTTAAACCAATTAACCAACATGCAAGCACATAGTGCACTGTTTATAAAAAGTTCATAAAATGCTTCATAATATTTTCTACAAATAATAAAGGAAAACGTCCTCTACTGATGTAGGAATTAACTAGACTTTAGTTTAACAAGATATACTGTAAAGTTTATTCATTACTATACCAGTTATCCATTTGTTTTTTGACAAATGTTTGCACATCTAATGGTTCATTTTCACTTGAGATGGCTGGGATATTACTTGGAATATTACAATCTGGAATATTAAAATTAATATATTATGTAAATAACAATTTGTAGAAATTTCAGTAGCTTTTATTTTTGAAGTAATTTTCATTACTTTATGATACCATGCCTAAAATAAGGCTACCACTTTCTAATTTGTTTCCTTATTACTGGTAATAAGGTAATACACAGCAACAGGAATGAACAAGACTGCAAGATACAATATGAGTATGACTGTATATACGTTTGTGTAGGTTGTAAGTCTACACAGTGGTTATTACCTTATTACTCCATTATCAATAAGGTAGTCACTGTGCAGACTTGCAAACTATCGATGAGTGTATATACAGTCATATGGTATAACAGGGCAATATAGCAATAGTGTAATAGTAATAGAGTAATAAGGTAATAGTCACTGTGTAGACTTACAAACTATCGATGAGTGTATATACAGTCATATGGTGTAACAGGGCAATTAATATAGCAATAGTGCAGACTTAGCTAGGGGATTTCAATTGATACCGGCGACGCACACGGAAATTCTTTCATGCCCTTATCACTCGAAGCAGAGCTCATATTCCTCAAATACGGAACCATTATACAAATCTCTGTTCTTCTTTGGCGATTACATTGCCTTCACCATCAAGCTAAAAATAAAGTTGAGAGAAAATAAAGTTGAGAGAAAACAATGTTTACTAATGTGAAAGTGACCTTAAAATATAAGTATTTAAGTATTGCAGCTGCCTAGGCAGCAAACGTATCTTTAAAATTCGACTCAAAATAGTCAGTGTTTTGCAATTTATAAGATAACATTTTTATACTACGCAAGTTCCAATTGGTCAATACCCTCGCAAGGAAATTTTTCCGACAAAAATTTTTTTCACGCTTTTCTCCAGTCTCGCAATATCCCACGTATTTAGAATTGCATGAAAAACCAATTCAGTATTTCTTTATTCTACCATGCGCGTTGATTGATCACCGTTTTTGTTTTTATTTCCTTTTTTATATTAAGAGTCATTGCAGGGTAGCCTGCCTGCAGACGCTTTTATTTCTTGTATTTAATCATCGAAACTACAAGCGTCTGCATGCATACAGGCTAGTCATCGGTTGGATCAGAACTAATGATATCTTGTGTCATAATTTATGTCATCATTCTCATTAGTAAATTTGCTCTCGCACCTGGCGCGGCACAGGTGCGGCGCGGCATAGGTGTAGCGCGGATGCCGCGGTTAAAGTGACAAACGTGGATTAATAACAGGATTACCAAGACGTTTGATCATCCTAAAAACAATCTGAACGACTAGATAGTTAACTTACAAACTCGATATTTTATATCCTATATATATCCTATATATGATCAACATACCTAGTTATAACTAATTACCTAAATGTTTAACGTTTGATAAACTTGGTAACGTTTGATAAACTTGGCTGACAACCGACAAAGTGAATTTTTATTACGTTAGACCATATGGTCCGTTGCAGAAAGTGTTGCGACACATTATTTTCTTCCCTGTGTATTTTTGTCGGTAATCCGCAGCACACAGTGGTTTGGTTGCGGATTTGTGGACTTGCAAAAAAAATTTTATAAAATCATATTTCTAATTTAGAGTCTTTTAGCATGTTTAGCCTCTAACTTTCGGCAACGGCCCTTATGGTGTAATACAATACACACACATGGTTTATTAAACCTGACAATTTCAACTCTTACATGTTAGCGGTTTTTTCGCGGCCTTGAAATTATCTTTACTGATAGAACAGTTCTTTTTATGTAACGACACTGGGGCTTGCTGAAACTAAACAGACACATACAATCATATACAATTAAGCGATACATCTCCGCGTTTCCTGTTGTTAAGTAATTAAGTAGATTTGCTCTCACCTGCGCCTATATTTAACCAATATCTAATTGTAAATATCTTATATTGAAGAAACGTTGGTATTACAATTTTCTTAAAGATATTATGTCTATAATATGCCTTTAGTGCTTTACTCAAAGTTATTTCCTGGGCCGAATCATATTCTTAACAAGACTTCGCTTTCCGCCAGGTATTTGTTAACTGTTATAACGTTTAGATGAATCTCGGGTCCAGTTACACGTAGTTGCTCAAGTAGTGGTTGTTGGAGACAACAAAAGAAAATAGAAAATATCAAGTAAAATATCGAATGCAGTATTTAGTATCCCCGCACTAAATAATTTATTTAGTATATGGGTTTGTTTAGGGCGCTTGCATAGTTAAACACGGAGCGACCAAAAAGTTATGACCTTATCAAAGTCCTAACATACAAAAGAGCATTTAGGTGTCGATTTGATCATCATTTGACATATATATGAAGTATTAAATGACTATATTTTTGCGTTCAGGCTGCAGCTGGTGTTAACTCTGGCTACTTTTGAGCTGGCAGTCTTGTTTAGTCTCAAGGAATCCTTTAAAAAATACACGGCTGGTTTGCCTGAGTTTCAGTGGTGCTAACTTTCAGACAAAGCAGAAATCGGAACTTTCTGCAACGGCACTTATGGTGTAATACACTACACTCACGTTGTTTATTAAATTGATTATTAGAGATTCATCTAACGTTATATATATAGTTAACAAATACCCGGCGGAAAGCGAAGTCTTGTTAAGAATATGATTCGGCCCAGGAAATAACTTTGAGTAAAGCACTAAAGGCATCATCATCGGCTATCTTTAAAAGGGGGAACGGGGAACCGGGGAATCGGGGAATCGGGGAATCGGGGAATCGCGGAATATTTATAATTAACAATATTAATAGTTAACAATATTAATAATTAATAATGTTAATAATTAATAATAATAATATTAAGAAAGGAAGTAAAGTTAGTCAGAAACTCCAATTTAAAACCAAAACTTTTAGTTTATTTTCTAATTTTTATGTGCATTAGGTGTATCTTCGAAGGAGTTTGAGTAACTGGGTCGTGGGTAAAAAGTCGCGAATCGTGATCAACCGAAATTAAATTATATTAAATTGACATGAACTTAGCGGTTGTTTTATGCTTTAAACGATCATACAAATGTATGTTTGAAACGGTAAAGTCCAAAACGGAAACATATTATTTTACCACATTTGACACTCCCAGCTTGGCCAAGTTTATTCTTCTGAACGCTGACAGTCGTATTAGTTTGAGATATTATAAAGCTAATTAGAGCGAAAGATTTTTATTCACACAAATTTATTATCCAATTTATTAAATACAATTTGTAAATATAATTAATATTCTAACCCTATCCTTATCATAATCTAACCCTAATCATCATTTGACCTTCCCCTCTATTTTCGTCTGCTTAACACAACAGAAAACCAATTAAATAAAACAGTGATTATATTACAATACGAGAGCCACCAATGGTTTGAAGTTCAAACTATATAAGAAAATCGCATCTCGTGCGGTTTCACAAAAAAATTATCAAATAAATTAATTTAATAATAATCAATTTTCGCATGCGTAACTTATAATAAGTAATTGATCTTCTTCATAAATGGCCGCCGATTTAATATTATTTTGTATGCATATAAATTGGCCTTTATGATTTAAAATTATTTTGGATTTCTTGCACGATAACGATGTCATAAAGACCAATTTATATGCATACAAAAGAATATTAAATCGGCGGCCAAGGTGTATAGTCACCTTCTATTTCGAGTCTCGTTAACAAAGTTAAGGAGACCACCCAAATTCTGCATTTAGTCTCTGGATGTGTTCTATGCGAAAATGTGCTGGGAAATCGGGAGGTATAAAAAGGGCGCTAGCGCCCTGAAAGCCTGGATGTAATATATGAACAACGAGAGCGAGTGTTTCACCGGGATATCCAAACACGAGAAAACAATGTATGAAAACACGAGCGCGAAGCGCGAGTGTTTTTGTTAATTGTTTTCGAGTGTTTGGATATCGCGGTGGGACACGAGCTCGAGTTGTTCATATAGCATCTCAATTGAACACAATAGTAATTAGTTATAATTTAAATTGCAGTTTACAATTTTGAAGATTATTTGCATGCGTAATTAAGATATTAGATGAACAACGTTGTTCATCTAATATCCAGGTCACGCGTATTGTGTTGACCGGGGTATCCAACCGCAATCACCTGATTAATTCGCCTACTCTGATTGGTTAATTAACTCATGAATTATTCATGAATTTGAGATATCTTGATCTTATGCAGGCGGCTCTTAGATGAAAGTGAACATTCTGTGGTTCACTCGTAAACTGAACTTGTCCTGTGCGTCTGTCTCTGAATTGTCGTATGTCACGATATACCACAATCAGATCATGCGGAGCGGATTCAGGGGGGTTCTTGATTTCTCTGTTGCATCCATAGCAGCGCGAAACTCGTGTTCCCATGGGGACTCGTGCACATGGCTTGTATTTGAAACCACGATGTTGCTGGGCAGTTGCAGGAACACTGGTGTTAGAAGAGAGTCTAGGGTCTATCTGCTTGAGCAACACAGTGCTACGCCGGTAATGTGCTACGCCGGTAATAAATCCACCAACTGTTCCATTGAATGCAGTGCCCGTCGCAGCTCCTGATCAGATGCATCTACGAACCCTGAATAACTGGACTAACAACAATGTCCCCGAAACTGCTGAGCAACACAGTGCTGTACCTCCAATTATCACACCAACGGTTCCACGTAATGCAGTGCCAGTCGCAGCTCCCAATCAGGCGCACCCACCAGCCCAAACTAATTGGCCTAACACCACTGTTCCTGCAACTGACCAGCAACATCATGGTTTTCAAATACAAGCCACGAGTCCCCACCAGTCTTGCTCATTTAAAGTAAAGTGGGTAATTGGAACACGAGTTTCGCGCTGCTATGGATGCAACAGAGAAATCAAGAACCCCCCTGAATCTACTCCGGATGATCTGATTGTGGTATACCGTGACATACGACAATTCAGAGACAGACGCACAGGACAAGTTCAGTTTACGAGTGAACCACAGAATGTTCACTTTCATCTAAGAGCCGCCTGCATAAGATCAAGATATCCAGGCTTTCAGGGCGCTAGCGCCCTTTTTATACCTCCCGATTTCCCAGCACATTTTCGCATAGAACACATCCAGAGACTAAATGCAGAATTTGGGTGGTCTCCTTAACTTTGTTAACGAGACTCGAAATAGAAGGTGACTATACACCTTGGCCGCCGATTTAATATTCTTTTGTATGCATATAAATTGGTCTTTATGACATCGTTATCGTGCAAAAAATCCAAAATAATTTTAAATCATAAAGGCCAATTTATATGCATACAAAATAATATTAAATCGGCGGCCATTTATGAAGAAGATCAATTACTTATTACTAGAAGTTACTATCGCAAGGGGAAGTGCTGCCTTGAAAGTCATGGGAAGCCTAATTTTTGAGAAAATTTCAAAAATGAACCTACTGTAGTTATGTACACATTTCTATCAATTATTTTACATTATGACTACAGTATGTATAGTTGAAATGTGGTTGGTAAACACATTTCTGATAAATCACTGCCACTATAAATCATGCTTCTTACTTTATAAGTTACGCATGCGAAAATTGATTATTATTAAATTAATTTATTTGATAATTTTTTTGTGAAACCGCACGAGATGCGATTTTCTTATATAGTTTGAACTTCAAACCATTGGTGGCTCTCGTATTGTAATATAATCACTGTTTTATTTAATTGGTTTTCTGTTGTGTTGTTTAAAATTAAGCAGACGAAAATAGAGGGGAAGGTCAAATGATGATTAGGGTTAGATTATGATAAGGATAGGGTTAGAATATTAATTATATTTACAAATTGTATTTAATAAATTGGATAATAAATTTGTGTGAATAAAAATCTTTCGCTCTAATTAGCTTTATAATATCTCAAACTAATACGACTGTCAGCGTTCAGAAGAATAAACTTGGCCAAGCTGGGAGTGTCAAATGTGGTAAAATAATATGTTTCCGTTTTGGACTTTACCGTTTCAAACATACATTTGTATGATCGTTTAAAGCATAAAACAACCGCTAAGTTCATGTCAATTTAATATAATTTAATTTCGGTTGATCACGATTCGCGACTTTTTACCCACGACCCAGTTACTCAAACTCCTTCGAAGATACACCTAATGCACATAAAAATTAGAAAATAAACTAAAAGTTTTGGTTTTAAATTGGAGTTTCTGACTAACTTTACTTCCTTTCTTAATATTATTATTATTAATTATTAACATTATTAATTATTAATATTGTTAACTATTAATATTGTTAATTATAAATATTCCGCGATTCCCCGATTCCCCGGTTCCCCGGTTCCCCCTTTTAAAGATAGCCCTAAACACCTGTATGCTGGTTGACAGGTTGAAGTGGTTTTAACTTAGTCGTTAATTGCACCATTATAGAAACGTCTGCATTAACACTGTTTTGCTTTCGAAGTAAGAACTTAAAGCGAAGAAAGTTAGAGGACAGCTGAGAGGTAGGTCATAACTCTTACTGGAAACTTCTACATATTTTACATTACATCGATGCTAAGTATATTAGATCTGATTATTCTTTACACTTTTGATTTGGAACCAGTCGTGCTGATGTATATTTTTAGCCTTTATATATAGCGCATAATATACCGAGCTCGCACTTAAATATTGTGAATGTCTACTGCCTATATCCATCCTACGTAGCCTGCAAATTGCGTAAAAACTAAGCCATCTCATTATTAGCGGCGTGATGTAACTCCCAGCATCGCCTTTAGCTCTGTTGCATAATATTCACTAGGTGTGACAACGGAGAGTTATATTTTCAGAAGTTAACATTTTCAGCCACGCCCACTTTTATCAATTCCGGTCCACACCCAATTTGTTAACTCTCCCAGCGTTAGATAATGCGAGAGTTAACTTTTGTCGTAACTCTCTCTATTAAGGATTTAAAAAACGATGGGAGAGTTAAGTTAAGATATGATTATTGCCCGTTTCAGACGCCGCTCCAC